>JAANDH010000720.1:30188-168912 GCA_011799765.1 Nymphaea thermarum
TATATATATATATATATATATATATATATATATATATATATATATATATATATATATATATATATATATATATATATATATATATATATATATATATAGTTTCCGCTCATATTGTATAGAAAAAGGGGCAAGAGCCATCCTCCCAGCAAGGTTTCATTGGAATGTGCTCCTGGCCACACAGTTCCAGTTCCAAGGAACTTTGTCGGACGCACGGTGGATTAATGAGGTGGAGGTATCGGAAAGTTTGGTGGTTTTGGCACGGCGACTTTGCCAGGATGACAAGTCGGTTAATGGTAGAAAGACGGGTCGGTAGAACAGTAGCGCGAGCATTTGCTTTCATGGACTTTACTGCTACTTTAACTGGTGTTGAGAAAAGATGAGCCAGTTAAAAAAGGTTGATCAAGTAATATTCAAACGACCTTCAAGGCGATGGGAATGAAGGAAGTTTCGGTTCCAGTTTGACCGCAGAATAACCTGCTGCTCACTGAAAAAAAATACCATTTCAATAACCATATAAGCCTTAAAGGCAAAGGGAAGAAAGGAAGATTCGGTATAAAAATGAAAAAAAGTAAAAAAGACGTTCTTTTTTTGCTGATTACCAAAATGTTTTTTCCTGTTTTAATAGATGCACGCAACTTTCTCTACATTACAATTACAGGCCGTGACTTACCTTTCTACTGAAGGTGAGACGGTGCCCATTGTTTTAGGTGAATAATGGGTGGTACCTACACGAACAGAGTGGCCGCTCCAGCCCATCAAAAAATTTAATGTATTAACTTTTCTTTATAATGTATTAACTTCACATTCATTTCTATGACTTTAAATTTATATTTAGTGCCCACTCAAATCTTGGCTCCGGCCACCTCATAAAAAGCCACCAAAAGTCCATCAGCCATTAGAGAGGAAGAGAAGGGGAGAGAGATGGAAGAGGAGTGGCTGGTTCAGGGTCAGGCTCTGATATGGGAGCACATCTTGGCCTTCGCCAACTCAATGGCGCTCAAATGCGTCGTCGAGCTCGGCATCGCCGACATCATCGACCAGAACGGCGGCCCTATGACTCTGCACCAGATAGCTGCCCAGCTGCCGACGCCCTCGCCCGACCTCCACTGCCTCCGGCGCATCATGAGAGTCCTCGTCCACAAACGCGTTTTCGCACAGCACCAGCCCACCGGCAACAGCGGCGAGCCCACTTTCGGCTTGACTCCGACCTCCAGGTGGTTGGTCAAGGACGGGGAGCTCACCCTGGCGCCCATGGTCCTCATGCACAACCACCTCGCCGTCTTGGCTCCATGGCATTGCTTCAGCAGGTGCGCGATGGAGGGCGGCGTAGCCTTTGAGAAGGCCCATGCTGGCGTCGATCTCTGGGGGTATTGTTCCCTTGATCCAGAATTCGGCAAGTTATTCAACTCCGCCATGGCCTGCAACACCAAGCTCGTGACCAAGGCGATCATAGACGAATACAAGGACGGGTTCCGGCAACTCAGCTCGCTTGTGGACGTCGGCGGCGGCGTCGGAACTGCAATCGGCGCCATCGTCAAGGCGTATCCACACATCACGGGGATCAACCTGGACCTCCCCCATGTTGTGGAAACTGCACCAGACTATGAGGGCGTCACCCATGTGGGTGGTGACATGTTCGCTGAGATTCCCAAGGCCGATGCCGTCTTCATGAAGGTGAGTAATAAGCCGGGTGGCATTAATTGGTGATCAATGTGATCATTTATCATAATTCACTGTTCTGCTAATGCACGTACTGGTGGCATTCATTGGTGATTAATGTGATCATTTATCATAATTCACTGTTCTGCTAATGCACGTACTCGTGGCATTCATTGGTGATTAATTTGATCATTTATCATAATTCACTGTTCTGCTAATGCACGTACTCGTAGCATTCATTGGTGATTCATGTGACCATTTATCATAATCCACTGTTCTGTTAATGCACGTAGTGGATTTTGCATGACTGGGATGATGAGAACTGCTTGAGGATACTGAAGCAATGCCGGAAAGCGATTCCAGAGGAGACGGGCAAACTGATAATCGTGGACGCCGTGTTGCAGCCCAACGAAGAAGGGGCGTGGGCCGATACGCGGATGGTCTTCGACTTGGTGATGATGGCGCACACATCCGGCGGAAGGGAGAGGACGGAGATGGAATGGAAGGATCTGCTGGAGGAAGGAGGGTTCAATCGCTACAACATAATCTCCCTCCCTTCCCTCCCGTCGCTCATAGAAGCATTTCCCAACTGAGGCAAAGAATATTGAGCCAGCTGGTAGCTCCATGGATGGAGTCGAAGAAGTTGAACAAGTAGGATGGCGGCTCCAAAGCTCTTGTGGTTGTAGTGAAATGGGTTTGATCAAATAAATTAGTTGCCGTCCGGTTAAATCTTAATTGCTGGCCGTGCTTCGTATGAGTTCAATCTCCTTTAATTTGTGTTCCTTGAACTTGGCCAGAGTTTTTTTACTGGTAGAGATGTTTGTTAGTGATTAATTTGTGTTCCTTGAACTTGGCCAGAGTTTTTTTACTGGTAGAGACGTTTGTTAGTGATTAATTTGTGTTCCTTGAACTTGGCCAGAGTTTTTTTACTGGTAGAGATGTTTGTTAGTGATTAATTTGTGTTCATTGAACTTGGCCAGAGTTTTTTTACTGGTAGAGATGTTTGTTAGTGATTAATTTGTGTTCCTTGAACTTAGCCAGAGTTTTTTTACTGGTAGAGATGTTTGTTAGTGATTAATTTATGTTCCTAGCCATGCTTAG
Organism: Nymphaea thermarum; assembly: GCA_011799765.1. Classification (NCBI taxonomy): domain Eukaryota; kingdom Viridiplantae; phylum Streptophyta; class Magnoliopsida; order Nymphaeales; family Nymphaeaceae; genus Nymphaea; species Nymphaea thermarum. The sequence goes on from JAANDH010000720.1 coordinate 32,949, forward strand.
TGCGAGTTCATGCTCCTTTTACTTATGATCTATGCGACTCTTCTCGTGTTAAGACTTGACTGATACCGGTCTCCAACCTTCGGATCGAGTATGTGTGAAGGCTGCATTGCAGTTTTTGAAAAATCCTTTAAGATCGACACAAGAGAGACTATATAACAGGTGAGAAGATTGAGTAATTCATCATACTATCCATTTGAACCGATTGAAAGGAAGAAGCTCTCACTTTTCTCTCTCATTTCTCAATGCCTGTACACTAAAAAATCTTGCACGACGTGTAGAATGATCAAAATATCTTCATTAAAATAAAAAAGAAGAAATTTTTTGAAAGGGTGAAGAGGGATTGTTAAAAAAAGTCTAAACTACCCATTATTTTATAAAAAAATTAAAAAAATGCCCTCCACCCCCTTCAATACGAGTAGGTGTCCAACTTCAACTACAGATCTAGGTAGAATTAAACTGAATCCGAATTTAAAACAACTAATTTTTTTTTATTTTTTCAATTAATTGAAGTAGGGCTATGGCCTAGGTGCCCTCTCCCCCTGCCCCTGTCTATACAGTATGGAAGGAAAAAGAAACCTTAGCTAACTAGCAGTGGCTAGGGAGAAGTGGATAATCAAGTAAATGCTTTAATTTGGTTACCGTTAATTAAGTTTGTTCTGAAAATTTTTTTTTATTAAGGACCCTTTAAGCAAGAGTTATTCAATTTCTTTCGATTTTTTTACCAAGGACAAAAAGTATTCGGCTAGATGTTCCGGGTCTACATGGTTCGGATGCTTGAAAACACAAAAACAACCTTCTTTATACAAAAAAAAAATGCCCTCAACTTCAATGGCCATACAAAGAACTATAAAAAAGAAGAAATCATATAGGACACAGTGATTTCACAAGGGATCACCACATCAGTAGTGTTTGTTTTTTACCCCAAACACACAGCTGGCACTGGGTAGAACACCTCTTTAGTATTCGGGTACTTTAGTTATTGGGCACCACAGCCATTGCAGTTAGATCATGTCATGAGCAACAATAAGCCAACTTCTTAGTGAAAAAGAAACATATATGTTCAAAAAGTCCTTCCTCATCACTACAAAGAGTGCTAATCAAGAACTAACGGTTTGATCGGATGCTGACCAACGACCAACCTTGAGGTTGTTAAACTCCCACAATTGGATTACTTGATTACGCTACTGTTTCTTTGGTATTTGTTTGCACCAATACTGTTCCATGGTAGTTCAAACCATAGTTAAAAAATGTGATACATTAACTAGGGGTGGGTATCCGGCCCCGGCCAGGTTTTCCTCAGCCCGAGTTGGCCGGTCGGGCCTGAATCCTGGGCCTGGGCCCGGCTCGTTTGGGGTGCCGATGCCCGATGGCCCGGCTCCCCCTCCCGTCTCCCTCCCGGAGCGCAGGAGCCACCGCCGGACTTCAGCAGGGAGCAGAGAGGAGGAGAAAGAAGGAGATGGGGCGCAGGAGCCACCGCGGGACTTCCCCTCTCCCTCCGGCCTCCCCCTCCCTTCTCCCGGCTTGGCTTTGTCGCGAGTGTCACGGCGTCCGGCGACCCAGTAGAGGAGAGGTTCGAGCTGCAGCCCAAGGAAGGGCTGGCCATCGTCAGAGGCATGTCCGTCGGAGCGGCGATGCCGTGCCTGGTGTGCTACGACGCGAAGGGAGAGGGAGACGGGAAGGAGGGAAGGAGAAGGGGGAGGGAGACGGGAAGGGGAAGGGGGGAGGCCAGAGGGAGACGGGAAGGGGGGGCCAGCGGGGAGGTAGTCGGCCGACCGGGCCGCCGTTTCCATTGAGTCTCTGCACCTATCCTTTTTTTATTCTCACTTTCTAGGAAAGGAACCCTTGTTTTTTGTAAACAGGATTTGGCTCAGGATTGCCCATTTTTCATTCCAGGGTTTCTCTGAATTTGAAAGTTACCACTTTTCATACCAAGACTCAATTCAATCAAGTCCGTAGCGTCTACCAATTTCGCCATATCCCCGGGCCTCTCCGGCCCGGGCCTGCTGCCAGGCCGGCCTCTCGGGCCCGGGCCCGATCCTGGATTTTTCCGGCCCGTCGGCGGCCCGGCCCGACGCCCAGCCATAACATTAACAGGCCGTTTAAGATGAAAAAAAAGGTATTTTTTAAAAAAAAATGTTAAAAAGTAAACAAATGTGTCTTTTCTCATTTTTCTCAGTTTTTTGATATCAGACAGTTTCTTTTATTTTTTATTTTTAAGTTGTTTGTGTTATTAGTTTTTCACTTATTTTATTTTTATTTTTCTGTCATTAATTTTTTGATTTTTTTAAAAATCCATATTTTCTCTTTTTTTTTTTCACTTTCTTTTCAAGCTCGCTGTATTATACATGAGAAAAACCTTTCCGTTAAAATTTCAAACGTTATTTGTAACTATGGACTTCAAACATATCACGATGAGCGGACAAAAAAAAAAAGGTCATACGCACTCTTGCACATTTCAACAAACATATCACCTGCATGGTACATGGCTCAAATCTAAGAGTAGAATTGTCCAACGCTTAAACACAACAAAGAAAGAGAGAGAGAGAGACAGACAGACAGACAGAGATCTAATATCGCAGCCACAACCTTCACCAGCGACAAATCTATAGAGGGAGAGACAAAGAATGAGAGATGAACACACGGTTGCTCCCAAATCTTCTGTATTCTTGATAGGCTCTATGGAAGACTAACTTTTATCATCTTGCAAAGTGGCAGGTTTCGCTGGTTAGCTTCCATTTGCCCGCGTTCCCGACGAAGGGCAGCTTTATTGGAGATCAAGATGATTGGTGTTGTTGTAGTACGCCTATGCGGCTATGCCATCGTTTTATTTTAACTGAATCATCCTATCCCAATCACCACAAGTGTGGAGAAAGATGCAGGAAAATCGCCGCCTTCCATGGCTTCTTTGCTGACCGCCTTGGCTGTAAACTTTTGGAAAATTTTATTAAGGAATGCAAAACATAAGTAGCAACCAACAACTAATAAGCAACAAATAACATCATGGCATTAAAACAAAAATCAAGCCATTCTTTATTTTAAAAATCAATTTTTAATCTTCATCCCATGAAATTAGAGTTATCTTCTTCATTTGTTCTACCCATTTAAAGCTGCATAATACATTGCAGATGTCATTTCATATAGAAAAAACTGTGCTGATTTTGTCTCTAATTGCTTTTTCATGGAGAGCAAGACTTGGTCACCCACAAAAGTCTACATGATTTAGTACTCCACCATTCCCATAACGCAGGCAAAGAGTTGAGAAGACGATGGAAATATAAAAAATGTCTGTAGAGAAACTCCATATTGTCTTAGTCTTCACACAATGAATCATAATGTGATTGACTCAGAAGAATTCCTGCAAATAAGACACCTCATAGGCATGAGGAAACCCAATACTGCAGTTTATCCATAGTTAGAAGCCTGCCTCTAAGAGCAAGTTATGATTGTATGATGTAACTTAGGTGTACTTGTTTTAATGAAAAAAATGATTGCCGACGAATGGACAACCATTGATCTGACCTTAGTTCTCTATTTTGATATTTTCTGCCATATGTGATATGAGTATTGCATGAACTTTTTATATGTTTTTTCATGACTAAATAAGTTGCAAATACTTGCCTCAGTGGTGAAACCCCTTTCAGGAGAATATGTTAAGATGCCCACTTTGTTCCCTTTTGAGAGTTATTTTACTTGCATATTTTCAGGGTCATGGTATTGTTGTGGCTACAACGCTTAATGGGCAGCCATCATGGATGGAGCATTGCTTCTAATTGAAAGCAATGAAAGTTGTCCCATTAAAATTAAATAATATAATAATATTGAAGTGCACTTTTTGCAATTATCTAAGCTTAAATGTGATGTTAAGAGATTTGATGATAAACATGTACTAAGTTAGTCACTTTTTTACTATAACAATGCATTTAAAATAATCCAAATATAAATTACTTTTATAACATCAAAATTTTGATGGTAGAAAAATCGAACTTTTTTATAAAAATAACTTGAATTAGAACATGATTTATTTTAAATTAATGCCTATGAACTTATTAGATTCACATTTTATTTAAAATATTGTTAAAACAAATTTAAGATTTCTGATTTTTGTCTCCTACCTAAGTGGTATGGTATCTCTCTCTCTCTCTCTCTCTCTCTCTCTCACACACACACACACACACACACACACACACACACACATATATATATATATACATATATATATAACAAAAAAATGTCCATCACTTAGTTTTTCTATGAAAAATTTACGATTACATGTAATAAAACTTTAGAATCGGAAAAGTTTGGATCAATGGTTTTTAAAATCTTCATAAAATACATTTTTACTTGAGCAAACAAAAAATAAACATGTTTAGATGGGCTTTTGCGGTTTTCGAACATACTGATCAGATGTCTGCTGCTAGTCAAGTGCTGACAGCTTACATATATAATTTTTTATCGTAAGCAGGTAGCTTTTCAAGTGTTTTTCAGTATGGGGATCAAATTCTTATTCTTAATCTTTTTGTCCATATGCATTAGAAACCATAAAAATATGTTAGCTTTGTTAATTCGGGCTCCAAAATTGCACTTTTCTAGTTTTAGAACCATCCAAACCAGCTTAAAAAAAAAAACTTTTACATTGAAAAAAAAATATTATTTTTTAATCTCTCTATGTATCTTTTAAATTTAAATTCAATTTGGCCCTACCCATATTGAAGTTGGATAGTTGGATTGTCCTGCCGCTCTGATGCAAACCAAATGAAAGTGTTGGGTTTAGAGAAGATTATTATTATCGTGTAGCACACGTGCCCCAAGCAAGCAATAAATAGACAACCACAAACGACAGACACCTTCTCTTTTTGGGGAGAAAATAAGGAAATGAAGGAAGCGAAGGTTCATCATTGCCGTCTCTAAATATGTGAACTTTTGATTAGATAATGATTTACTGTCATACGTTAACTTATTTTCTTGGTAAACAGACAGGCAGGCAGGTCTGTTTTTAGTGTCGTCACTTTGTATCACAAAAAGTTGATGTCACAAGAGTTTAAAAGAAAAACCTACCATCCAAACGCAGAGTTAGGAAATTTTTTTATTACATGAACCGAGGAACTATAGTTTCAAAACTTTAGTAAGAGAAGAAATAAAATTTATCAAATTTTTTTATATATGTTAAAATAACTTTTTAAAAATTTACATATAAATTTGAAGGCCGCCCCACACACCGACACTAGTCAGCAACCGCTGCCAGCTATTTATGTCAGTGATGTTTGTGAGTATGATACTCTCCTAAATCATGCAACACAATTTCACCAACATTACTCAGGCCATAATGCATGCCGGATTTGGGTGACGGCTGACGTCGGCGCTCTTATCTCTACCTACTCCCACATCTTCTGCAGTAAAAGCAAAGAGAGACTGTAATAATCAAATACAGCATTGGAGAAGTACTTCTCTTCGTCTTCTTTCAAGACATTGCCCACTTCGTGGGTCTCACAATACTTACTTAGTTACTTACTTACTTTGTGGCGCTTCGTTTTACCAGCAACAAACATGAAAAAAAGAAAGAGAGTTGAAGTATTTTAGAAATTTTTTGTAAAAAGAAAAAATATACATTTTAAACTTTCAACTTTTTTCATAAGCTCTTTTTTGCCCTCTAAAAAAACTCTTTCTAAACATTTTAGGAGCATTTTGGTCATTATAGCGAACCTGGTTATATGGTGCATGAATTTTTATGTTTTTCTTAAAACAAAATTGAAAATGAAAAAAAGAGAGTAAAAAGGTAGTAAAAAACATTTTTTTTATAAGTTTCCAAAATATTTTTTGCTGTTTTAATAATAGATGCAACGGTTGCAGGCCATGTTCGTGGCTTACCTTCCTACAGAAGGTGTGACGGTGCCCATTTTTCTGGACTACCCACGTGAATGATGGGCGGTATCTACACAGCGATCGAAGTAAATAAAGAGCCACCAACAGTCCATCAGCCATTAGAGAGGAAGAGAAGGGGAGAGAGATGGAAGAGGAGTGGCTGGTTCAGGGTCAGGCTCTGATATGGGAGCACATCTTGGCCTTCGCCACCTCTTTTGCGCTCAAATGCGTCGTCGAGCTCGGCATCGCCGACATCATAGACCAGAATGGCGGCCCCATGACTCTGCACCAGATGGCTGCCCAGCTGCCGACGCCCTCGCCGGACCTCCACTGCCTCCGGCGCATCATGAGAGTCCTCGTCCACAAACGCGTCTTCGCGCAGCACCAGCCCACCGGCAACAGCGGCGAGCCCACTTTCGGCCTGACTCCGGCCTCCAGGTGGTTGGTCAAGGACGGGGAGCTCACCCTGGCGCCCATGGTCCTCATGTACATCCACCCCTCCTTCTTGGCTCCATGGCATTGCTTCGGTAGGTGCGTGATGGAGGGTGGCGTGGCCTTCGAGAAGGCCCATGCTGGCATCAATCTCTGGGGGCATTGTTCCCGTGACCCTGGATTCGGCAAGTTATTCAACTCCGCCATGGCCTGCAACACCAAGGTCGTGACCAAGGCCATCATAGACGAATACACAGACGGGTTCCGGCAACTCAGCTCCCTTGTAGACGTCGGCTGCGGGGTCGGAACTGCAATCGGCGCGATCGTCAAGGCGTATCCACACATCACGGGGATCAACCTGGACCTCCCCAATGTTGTGGAAACTGCACCAGACTATGAGGGCGTCACCCATGTGGGTGGTAACATGTTCGGTGAGATTCCCGAGGCCGATGCCGTCTTCATGAAGGTGAGTGATGAGCAGGGTAGCTTTACTATGTGATCATGTAGCATAATTCGCTGTTCTGCTAATGCACGTAGTGGATTTTGCATGACTGGGATGATGAGAACTGCTTGAGGATACTGAAGCAATGCCGGAAAGCGATTCCAGAGGAGACGGGCAAACTGATAATCGTGGACGCCGTGTTGCAGCCCAACGAAGAAGGGGCGTGGTCCGATACGCGGATGGTCTTCGACTTGGCGATGATGGCGCACACATCCGGTGGAAGGGAGAGGACGGAGATGGAATGGAAGAATGTGCTGGCGGAAGGAGGGTTCAATCGCTACAACATCATCTCCCTCCCTTCCTTTCCATCGCTCATAGAGGCATTTCCCAACTGAGGCAAAGGATATTGAACCAGCTGGTAGCTCCATGGATGGAGTTGAATAAGTTGCCCAAGTAGGATGGAGGCTCCAAGGCTCTTGTGGTTGTAGTGAAATGGGTTTGATCAAATAAGTTAGTTGCCGTCCGGTTAAATCTTAGTTCCCGGCCGTGCTCAGCAAGCTCCTTTGATTTATGTTCTATGCAACTCTTCTTGTGCTAAGACTTGGAATGATATTGTTGTGCAACATTTAGTTAAAGTATGCAGGAAGGTTGCGTTGCAGTTTAAAAAGGCAGAGTCCTTTAAGATTGCAACAATAGAGGCTCTAATAATTGAATTCGAGCCAAGGCCCCATCCTTCTTTCCCATACTATCCCTCAATGGAAGCTGGTTACATGCACACTCCGTGCACCAAAATCTTGTGGTGCACATGGTATGCAACCAACAAAATATCCCCATTAAAATGAAAAAAAAAAAACTTTTTCAAAGGGTAAAAATGAAAGTTAAAAAGTTGAAAGTCTAAATTGTGCATCATTTTATAAAAAGTATATTTAGTGCTTTTTGTCTTTGAAGTACATGAAATTGATGCCACCAGGATCTAATAATTGAATCGATCGTGTCCCATGGACCACATGACATTACATTATTCATATGTCGTGAGGAAAAGTAACACCTCCATCAGTTACCTAAGAGGTCGTTTGATGGTCACAGGACACGGAAAAGGAGTGTCCTTTTTTTTATCAAACGTCATTCAGTACAGGTATCTTCAGAGCACAGCATGGAACAGAACACATCTCCCCTTGATCGTTTCTCTCGCGTCGAGCTTCTTCTCCTCCTCCTCCCTCTCTCCCCCTTTTCTCTTTTGAGGCTCCCCCTCGCCCACCGTTCTCTCTCTTCCTCCATTCCATTTCCATCAACCGACGAGTCGATCGTTTCCAGCAGCTGGTGTCTGTCATCGCCTCAGCGCACCATCTTCGGCGTCCCTCAACCCTTTGTCTCGTTGTCGTCAAAGTGTCACTTGAAACTGATGTCTTGGGAGAGAGGGGGTTCCCGAGTCAAGAATGCGAGAATGTTCATGGCTATGCGAAGCAGTACGGGAAGTTCAAGAGTGCAAAAAGAGGACAACGTGATGGCACCAGCCATGGATGGCGAGTTTGTCCTCTACGGAATCGCCCAGTTGCTTGGGGCAGGCTATCCATCGTGCTGAAGTAGCGGCCGACCGGAAGGGGCTCTTTTTCCGATCGTGGAAGGGGCATTTTGTTTTTTGTTTTTTTTTATCTTGATCCTTCTGTTTTGGTGCTTGTCATGTATAGGCTGATCCTGGTCATGTCGGTTAATAAGATTGATTCATGTACAGGGAAATCGAAGGAGGATTATGGAAACAAGATTTCCTTTTGAACCTTTTCCCCTTTTCTGGTCCTTATAGTGGTTCTTTCTTGTATGTCCTAAACTCTTAGAAGGCCAAAAACAAGAACTCTGTGATTGAAATACCTTAATCACTGCCAATGTTGATGTTAATTCCCTAGCTTTAGATAGGAGATATTTTGTGAAAGTGATCCTTGTTGCTGAGCGTTGGTTGTACCTGTGTCTACACCATCTGAGAATTCTTGCCTGGTTATATCTAAATCATATATGTCTCCCACTGATGCTGCCTCTGGTGCATGTGATGAAGTTCCACAAATTTCAAGACGAACTATTAGAATCTGAGCAGCTTGTGCTCCTATCCTCAGTCAATCAGTCTGGGATAATATTTTTAACCTGATCAGCTAACTGAATAAGTAAAGGACTTCTTAAAATGCTAGCGACCTTTCCATTTCCATTAACAGCATTTGTAACCCACTGGCCCATTGGGCTAATTCTTACACTCTTTGGATGATTACTTTCATCTAAATCGGCCATCATCATATTGTGAAGCATAAGGTTGTTCAATCTTGGTTTTAAACTCGATTAGATCCTTAAACGATATTGATGCTCTGCATATAATGTTTACGGGGGCAGATACTGTGAGATAGTCGAAAACCTTAGTTTCTGCTGAAACTGAGCAACTACATGCTTTGAAATCTCTGTAAATCATGGTATTTATACAATTACAAGATCTAGAACTGCCTACAAACTGGCTTGTGAGGGATCCTTCTCGAGTGTTCCCAATGCTAGCTCCGTATGTGTTTCTATAGTAAGTACTCACTTCTGCAGCATCATCATCTACAGGGGTTGTTGTGGACTCATTTTGAATATTTTCATCAAAGTTGGTGCAAGAAGTATCGACTTGGTATGAGCTACATCAACATTCAGGAATGACTTTGACAAATAGTTATCTGAGAAATGTTCATCTGCATCTGCAAAAGTGTCTTCTGTGTCAGCCTGCACAACACCACATGTTTTCTAGTACTCAGATTATTTTTTTACCATTTGTACTCATTAAATTATCAACAAGAAAATGCAGGATTATGAGCGTCCAAGTCGATATTTTAGTGCAAGTTGCATCCTAGTGTACTGTTGTTTTCTTTGAGACTTGCTAGAAACGTATTGACCTTTCATCAATCATCAATGGTTAGTTTGGTCTTTGGTTTTGAGGCTGTCCAAATAATGAAGTGCAAACATCAGACAACAAACATAACTGACTATCGAAGACACAAACTTCGGACAGAACGAATAGATTAAACAAAATAAAAACAAACGTCGAACAAGACAGACAAAACAAACAGATCAGACATATGCGAAACAAACACCAGACAAGAGGAACGTAGTGCTATGTTCCTAAAATCATTCAATAATGGACACAAAACATCACTGTCCATAAGAACAGGACAGTAGTGTGATGAACAGAACGTCCTATTTGTCCTGTCTCAATGGGCAACAATCAAATGACCTCTAAGGAGAAGTGAATAATCAAGTAAAAGCTTTAATTTGGTTATCGTTAATTAAGTTTGTCTGAAAATTTTTCATTAGGGACCTTTTAAGCAAGAGTCATTCAAGCAACAGCCACTTCAATTTCTTTCAATTTTTACCAAACACAAAGTGCTTGACCAAAAGTTGATATGCACACCAAATTTCGAGCACCAGCAGGGCGTACATAACCTGCTTCAACCAGAAGCCCTAGAGCAGCAAGATGGCTGATGGTGTTTCCCTAATGACAAGAATGAGTCTCTTTTCTTGAAGCAAGTTCTGTTGTTTTGGAGTGTCAAGTTCTTTCCTACAGTAAGGGAAGATGTCGAGGAAAATCAACTATATTGTTAAATCGATGATATGATTCCCTAAAAGCCAATATTTTTTTCTCTGTCCCCCGTCCTTAGCATGACTTTTATGCTTAAGTCATTAATATTTTATTTGTAATTTTCTACTTAAGAAGTTTATCAAAAGGATAATTCATTTGTTGCTTGATAGAGGTTTGGATTTTGAAAAAGTTGTTATGTCTATTTCTCCAATTGAAAAGAGTATCATGTTTGAAACTGTAACATGTTTGCTGATATTGGAATTGCCTTGCTCTAAACTGTTCTCTTGAAGAGCGTAATATCATGATTAAGCTAGGATATGCTAGTGCCAATTGTGATTCTTAATTCTAACCACTTGGGCTGCTTGGCATCAGTATTTTAGGTTATATTTTTATAGGCATTGACCTATTTTGAAGATCAAGTTATGATTGTATGATGTAACTTAGGTGTACTTGTTTTAATGAAAAAAATGATTGCCGACGGAGGGACCATTTGATCCCAGTGCTAGTAACCATAGTTCTCTATTTCGATATTTTCGGCCATATGTGATATCAGTTTTGCATGAACTTTTTATATATTTTTTTCATGACTAAATAAGTTGCAAATACTTGCCTTAGTGGTGCAACCGCTTCAGGAGAATATGTTAAGATGCCCACCTTGTTCCCTTTTGAGAGTTATTTTATCTGCATATTTTCAGGGTCATGATATTGTTGTGGCTACAATGCTTAATGGGCAGCCATCATGGATGAAGCATTGCGTCTAATTGAAAGCAATGAAAGCTGTCCTCAGACTGAAACTTCAGAGAACCTTGCCGCTGTTGAATTATGCATACTATCATTCTTTCAAAACAAAATTGATCTTGTTCAAGAGAGTGCTTCCATGAACCAGTATCTGGATCAATTTTCTGGTAGCTTAGATTTCACATTTCAAGTAAAAAAGCATTGCGTTTTTTTTTTTTTTTTGAGACAAAAGAAATTATTGAAAGAACCAGTGATCCTTCTATTTACAGGGAGCAGTTGCAAATGGAGCAGCCATCATCATGCCTTCATCTGCAAAGTTGAACTACAATGTCGACATGGTTTGTGAGCAGATTGTAAAAAAAATTCCAATTTCTTAGAGGAACTTTGTTGTGCCACCAAATATGATTGTTATCAGGTTATTTGATGCGAATAGGCCTGGTCGGAAATTGATGAAATAAAAGGAGGGGATACTGGTGGGAGCATTCCAAGGGCATGTCTCCATTCATGTAGCTCAGGCTTAGTCATGGAGTTGTTTTGAAGAGCTATTTTTTTCTGGGGAGAACTATTTCAAACTTCTTTAGTTGTACGTCCTTTGCAATTTTAGATTAATGTTGACATAGAGTTGGATAAACATTCCATTGATTGAGTCAAACTTGGTTTTACTTTGGTTTATGGAAGAATGATCTTCGCCCTCCACTTGGAGATTAGTTAACGTCCATAACCGCTATAGGGTTGAACTTGGCCAGAGTTTTCCACTGGTAGAGATGTTTGTTTGTGATTAATCACTGTTGGATTTTTTTTCTTCTTTATTACCAATGGTAACTTTCCCAACGCCACTTGAACGGTTACGTCTTAGTTCCTAGCTATGCTTGGTAAGAGTTCATGCTCCTTCTACTTGTGATCTATGCAACTCTTCTCGTGTTAAGACTTGACTGATATCGGTCTCCAACCTTTTGATCAAGTATGTGTGAAGGCTGCATTGCAGTTCATAAGGAACAATCTACAAAGATCGACAGGATAGAGGCCATAATAATTGAATTTTGGTGAGAAAATGGAGTATTTCATCCAACTATTCAATCGAAAGGCAAACCTTTCACCATTCTCTCTCACCCCTCAATTTTCTGTGCACGAAAAAATCTTGCACAGGGTGTGAATGATCAAAGTACCTTCGTTAAAATAAAAAAAGAAGGAACTTTTTGAAAGCGTAAAAAGGGATTGTAAAAAAGTTGAATAGTGATTTCACAAGGAATCACCACATCAAGAGTGTTTTTGACCCCAAACACTGCGTAGAACACCATCTCTAAGGGCTTGTCCTTTTGTAAGAGCAATTTTTTTACCTTTCTATGCTTGGACACCTCTTTATTATTTGGGTATTTTAGTTTTTGGGCACCACAGCCATTGTAGTTAGATCATTACATGAGCACAACTTCTTAGTACAAAAGAAACACATATGTTCAAGAAGTCCTTCCTTATCACTACAAAGAGTAATAATCAAGAACTAACGGTTTGATCGGATGCTGACCTATGACCAACCTTGAGATTGTTAAACTCCCACAATTGGGTTATTTGATAAAGCTACTGTTTCTTTGGGATTTATTTGCACCAATACTGTTTCTTGGTAGTTCGAACGTATCTTCTCACGCTGAGCTGACGAAAAAAAAGGCCATACGCGCTCATATTCCTCGCTTACGCATTACATCAAACATATCATCGGCAGGGTAAATGGCTGAAATCTAAGAGTAGCCATGTTTAACGCTTAAACACAAGACAGAGAGACAGGGAGAGAGAGCTCTAATACCCTAGCCATAACCTCCACCAGCGACAAATCGATTATTGATGCTCCATAGAGAGAGACAAAGAATGAGAGATGAACACACAGTTCCTCCCAAATCTTCTGTATTCCTGATAAGCTCTACGGAAGACTAACTTTATCATCTTGCAAAAGTGGCAGGTTTCGTTGGTTACCCTGACGAGCTTCCATTTGCCCGGTTCGTGACCGGAAGGGCAGTTTTTTGGGGATCAAGATGATTGGTGTTGTTGTAGTACGCCTGTGCCATCGTTTTATTTTTACTGAATCATCGTATCCCCATCACCACGAGTGTCGAGAAAGATGCAGGAAACTAGCCGCCTCCTTTGCTGACCACCTTTACTGTCGATGGAAAATTTTTTACATATTTCTGCGGCGATGGATACGCCTGCGGGCTTTTTTTTGAGGTCGGCCTTCTCCGCCGGCAATCTTCCTTCACCTGTCTCGACGGACTCCCAGACACACTGCCCACCATTGGCAATGGCCTGGGCATCGGGTCAGCCCGACTCGTTAAGAACCGGTCCGGGCTGACCCGATGTCCGAAACCTGAGCTCAGGTTTGGACCCGATGTTCGAAACCCGATCCGGCTCAATTCGACCCGACTTTGTTACGATAAAAAATATTTTTTAATATAAAATAAATTTTGGAAATATAAAATATAAATAAAATATATATTAAAATAAAAATAATATTTAAATTTATCAGGCCAAATCGGGTCCTGTAACCCCAGTCAATTTTTTTGGACCCAAACTCGATGTGGCTGAATACGATGGTCTCGTTCACCATTATGTAAAAGCTGTGTAGGGCAATGAGATCGGATTTGGATTTAATAAATAGAATTCATTTTTAGACAAATGTTATATATCTAATGTTATTACAGTTTTGAAAATTGGCAAAATCTGGTTCAAAAATTATATTTAGATTCGGATATGAATATAAAAATGAGATTTGAATTGTGAAATCAGATTTACATGACATTTTTTAATTGTACTCAATCAAAATTTGAATTTGAATATGTGAATATCCAAAAACAATGGATTTAATTAACGATATATCCAATTCAAATATAATCCGTTGAAATGTAGTGACGAGTGCATTAGAAAAACAGTAATGGCCTATGGCATGATACGAAGCCATCAGCCATGCCACTGGTGCCAAAGGTCGAGGGTGTTTGAATAAAAGAAGAAAAGTAAATGGCGGGCGATGGTACTCCAGCAATTGCCCTAATGAAGAACAAAGGAGAATCGATGGTTACTTTGTTAGATGGACATCAAAGGAGAAAGGACTAGAATAGACAGAGGGAAATCTGCTCCACAATGTCCAGGGAAAGACTATATATGATAATTGTAAACGCTGGATGTAATGATGATATCACATAATAATACAGTCCAAAGTATAGCCACATATATAGTTTTGGGTTTAAAATGATGAGGTTAGAGGAAAAGAATGACAAATTCTAAACAATGAACAAAAAGTCCTAAAACTTAGGGGAAAAAAAGAGAGAAATTAATAAGGTGGCATCAAGAAATCACTAGACAAGCAATAAATAAAAATTAAAGAATAGAAAACACAAGTACAACTAACAACTAAAAACAGTTTGTAGCCATCATGGCATTAAAACAAAAAATGAAGCCATTCTTTATTTAAAAAAATCAATTTTTAATCTTCATCCCATGAAAGTAGAGTTTTCTTCTTCATTTGTTCTACCCATTTAGAGCTGCACATTAAATTGCCCCACATTAGGACATCTTTATGGGGACTTAGCTGATGCCCTAGATGGCATGTTTGACCCATGGAGATTTTAAAGATTTGTAGCAAATATATAGAATGTTACTGCTGAGTTTGGGATTTGACACAGAAGAGATCAATTAAGATGATGGTAAGTGGCTACTGACTGAGCCAAGAATGTTTCATAGCTTGCGAAGGAAACATTTTCCGATGCAAAAGTTAGATGAAGTTACAACCCATTGGTCTCAAATTCTTACAACATCTGACTATTTATAAGACTAATATTCCAGACTCTTGATTAACCGGCTGGAGAGATATTGAAAGAAACTATGTAATTGCTGAATCAAGTAGTGAGATTATGTATCTTAAATTGGCTGGGCATTCATGTCAGGGACACAATCAGGTCTTTTTTTTTTTTTCATGGAAGATGATTTAACCACCCATTAGAATATTCCTCTTGAAAGCCCGTTGATGTTTATGCCATACGATCAACTTCTCTAGCCCACCAGTATATATATATATATATATATATATATATATATATATATATATATTCAAATTTGTGGATGTTACCAGATGACTACAAGTAAAAACTTATCCCTACAAAACAATTGTCACAAGAGTTTATTGTACTTTTAGCAACAGACTTTTAATTTTTACCATGCAGCAACATCTAGCATACAGGGGCAGAACCAAGCGGGGGCGTATGGGCCCTGGCCTCACCTCAATTTTTTTTAAAAAAATTTACATGTAAATTTTAAAAAATTTTACTTGTCCTATATACAAATTTTGAAAAATGATATTTCGGCCCGTATCAAAAATTTAGAAAATTTAATTTAGCCCCCTCATGAAAAATTTCTGACTCCGCCCTTGCGAGCGGATTTGCATTGTCGTGTATGTGTGTGCAAACCCAGTTCAAATCCAAAATTTCCAAGCTCGGACAATTTATTTGCCTATCAAAAAATTAGTTTGAATGCTTGATTTTCTCTATTAGTCAATTGCACGATTGAAAATGCGTTAGCTCGATAATGAAGAAGTTGAGGTGCAAATTATGTGGATGTGGTTCTAAGGTTGCGTCCAAGATACCAGGATTAAAACCAGAGGGCAATATCATAAGGATTAATTTATGGGTTTATATAAGACATATATGAAGTTGATTATTTTCTAGGCTTTAATATTGTTTTTATAATAAACAAAAAATAAATGGCTCTCATAGCGTTAACATTTTTTTATAATAAAAAAATGCACATTTTTCATAGAAACAACTTGAATCAAAATAATTTATATAAATATGTTAGGATCTTTATATTTTATTTAAAATAATTTTTGTAGCAAAAAATTAAAGGATCTGATTTTTGTTCCTGATCCAACGGTTTGGTTTCCACCTCTCCTTCTCTCTCTCTCTCTCTCTCTCTCTCTCTATATATATATATATATATATATATATATATATATATATATATATATATATATATATATATATATATATATATATATATATATATATTAGTTACTAGTTAAATCAAATTAAAAAAAAACCTTTCTTTTGTTGAAATATCTCAAAAGATTTAACGAATCGGCATCTCCAATTGCTAAAAAATAAACTTTCCTGTCACATGCATAACCTATAAAAATCTACAAGGTCATGCTCAATTTTTACACTAGCTACCATTGGACAGCTAGGGTGCATGACATCTGGCACGCGTTGTGCCGACAATTGTGTGACTCATCTTCGAAATCACACAGTTCTGATGATTTGGAAACAGGGACAGCTGTCACCGCCGCGGGTTGACCTATATGTCATCTCAAGACAACAATATGGACCAATGACTGTCCCACATTCAATATGACCAGCTTCTGGTCATATATCGCGTAAGCGGAGTCTCTTCCAAGAGGATACTGATAAGGCAAGGATTAATCCGTCGTATTGATCAATTTTAGGTCTTGGCATTATCCGATCACAGTGGACCATGGTGTTCAACTGTTGCTTTCATGGGCCAAGTTCATTGGCCGCATAGGTTTTGCATTAGTCCCAAGCTAAGGAATCGCGCAACGACATGTGTCCTGCTGTCTCCAACAAACCCTAAATGGTAAGCATTGCTAATGCATAAAGGCAACCAACCATACACTAAAATGGCATCTTGTTTAATCCATGCTTAACTCTATTAAGCTATGGGGTTGATGAGGTTAGACACCACGCTCATCTAATCAACATCAAATTGGCGTCGAAACACGGCTCTAATCCCACTTTCTTGTCGCTAATGCGTTTCCGGATTTGGTCATTTCGTGAAGATAACGCGGCCGATAGTCGACAAGAATCTTCGTTTGTTAGCATCTTATGGAAGCTCTAGCACTTATCATCAAAGTTAATCCTATGGGAGCATTTGGACTTTTGTGTTGTGCTGAAATCATGAGAATTCACACCAACCTATTGAATTTTGTTGTGTTGTAATTACTATTCTCTGAAACAGTGTGGCTTTCATAAAAGATGATGATCATCATGAACATGTGTATACAGTGCGGATGATAATAAGGTCAAGAAAGAAAGGGGAAGAAACAGGAACATTCACGCAATAGATTAATTTTCCAAATGTTCAATTCTTTCTTGTTACTACTTCCTTTTAGTAACTATTAGTAGTATATACAGTAGGACCACCATTAATTTCAAAAGGAAAGATTTCCTTCGCATGTGACATTAATTATGTTTACAGAAGATTTTTCCCGAAAGTAACTAATGATTTGAAAGCGTTGGTTTCCTCTCTTCATTGTTTTTCCAAGGAAAAGATCCGATCGATCGAGACCAAACTTGGAGATCGTTTTTGAACTGTTTGTGAAGGGTGGACACGAGCATGAACCGCATACAGATTCTAATGCACTAAAAATGCAGTTTTCTTTGTTACTGTCATGTGAATTTCTCATTACAAACATCATAACAACTAGTCCTCTGGACTGCAAAAGAAGGATGCACAACATTTTAGTTGATGGGTGAGGTCCCGAAGCAATGGGGACAGCGGAAAAAATGAGGGTTTTCGGCCTTTTAGAGAGATAACTGTCCATTCATCTTTGTTCCGATGCTTCAATCTTGTAAGACGAATGTCTCTGCTATCAAACTCTCGACCTCTACCAACTTGAAGCCCTTGAGCCAAACTAGTTGTCCAATTGAGTGAATCTGTTGTGAGATACTAAATTGTAGAGTAAGTATAATGGTTAACATAAATATCGTTTATGGGTATTCGGTAAAACTATCAAAGAATGAAATTATATTCGGTAAAACTATTAAAGAATGAAATTATCTTTTTCACATGCCTTATTTTTAACAAAAAAAGGGGTGAAATACTTTAAAGAGGCCGAAGCTCTTCCCCATTTTCCCCTGACCCCAAGGTCAAGGGCTGCTTCATTCTCAACCAAAACACGGGAAAAAATCTAAAAGGGTGTGGTACATGCTACACAGTTGGAGGGACCAAACCAAACTCCTTGTTTGACTAATGAAGATATTTTGGCTTCATTTTATTGTTTCAAAACTCTCCATGAGACATATATACAAATACCATAAGATCAAGCCTATGTTGACCTAGCTAGGGGGTTGCTAGATTAAGGACTTTAAGATGAATGAGAGTTCAAGTCCAAAATGCATAATTTTTTTTCACAAAAGTCCATTAATGAGTCTGTCATGCAATTTGACTTCAAAGAACACAAGCAATTCTAAAGCCCCAGAAATGCATACCTAGAATTGTTAATGGCTGCAAGGAATCTTCAACCCAGGTCAAGTCATCATGCCCTGGGTTATGGTTCATCTACCTGCTATCACATCTCATAAAAGCCATAGAGTTGTACTTATACCAGGTAATAACTTAGATAAATGCATCAATCACAATGCCGTGGCACGTGTCACAAATGTCCATGTGGCAAATTTTCCCTGGTGCTGACCTCACATTGTGACATCAAACCCTTGACATCAGCCTCATTACATGTGCGTATCTTGATCACCACATAGTTGTATAATTGACAAGTGCTAGTGTATTAGCTCAAGTTTGTGAACAGCCCTTGAGGTTTGGTAATGACCTTATGTTTTTCAATTTAATGCTGACACATGTAAAAGCTATCTTATAGCGTGGATAGACTTTATAGGCTTTGATAAGCCGTCTGATCTATAAATATCCAATGGGCATTTAGTCATTTCAACCACTTTAAAGTTATTCTTTTTCCAAATTGAACCATAGATAGATGCAGCAGGGTTCACGGTTACGTCAGTGTCTCTGATGACAATGTTGTACCTTCAACTTAGATACGGTACCCTACCACTTAAGATGCAATAGGGAATCGAACTAAAGACCTACTCTTTATAGACTGTTAGTTGAACTAGCTATCATATACCCCTTGGTTGCGATTACAACCAAAGTGTATTTTAGTGGTTGGTGTACCTAAATCGTTCTCTCAAACACTCAATCCAAAATAACGTCCAAATGAATGACGGGGTGGTGGCTCACGCACCCTATGGCTGCTACACGCTCCAGTGTGGTCGTGCGAAACTGTCGCTATGGTCAGGTTCCTAATTTTATGCAGCTAAATAGTTAGGACTGACGATCGTATGCATCCAAGACGACTAAACATACTTAACCCGGGCACAAACTCAATCTGATATATTATCCTATGAGTTAGACAAAGTAAGTAAATACCGAAGAAACAGGGTACTTTTAAATTTCAGCTGTCTCACACACATTAAAAAATTTGGATATGTATATACATAATAAAAAAAATAAAAAAGGTAATAAGTAAATTTGGTTGTACAAAATGTACCGTGACCATTTAATGATATGCCTTGTTTTTTTGGCAAGCAGAGAGTACTTTATATAAACATTATAAGAGAGCTGAAGCTTTCACTCAGCTGTGTTTGTCTTTTTAAGGTACACAGAGCTTGTTTTGGTGTTTTGGGGTGTGCTTACTGCCTTACTTTAACTTGTGCATTAGTAACCTTTTTTTTTTTTAGCATAAATAATTGACGCTGCATAAAGCGATGCCTCGACCCTTGTACTAATCCATTGAAAACATGATATGCATCTTGTTTGGCAAAGCAAACGGCACGTAGCAGTATTCTTTTTCCTCTTGTTTGCATAAAGTTGATCTTTTTTTTGTTTTTTGGGATTGAAAGTGAAAAATAAGACTGGAGAAAAAAGGGGTACCGTCGGTTATCCGACTATATCCAGACTTTTTGCGACGCTGATCCCGTACAGAAAACGGGACGATAAATTCAGTTGGGTCGAGTGGTTAGAGTTCTTCCTTTTTTTCCTTTTCATAAAGAAAAGACTCATTAATGACGTGTTTGCAGGTAAAGATAAAGCACAATGCAAGCTGCGTGAGCGTCGTTATCATCTATGGATGGATGGGTTTTCTTTTTTATTTGTGTCCCTAAAACTCTTGGTAAAGGGTAGTTTGCATCCTGTTCCTCTGCAAATATTGTTGTAAATGCATCTTTTATAATGCTTTTAAAGAAGCAAAAAGAAAAAAATCATCTGGTTGTAAAGGTAGTCGACTGTTTTCAATTTTTCTCTCACACTAAATATATATATATAATGGTTTCTAACGACACAAAATTGAAAAATGATTATGTGGCTGCAAGGTGTGGAGTCAGAATTTTTTTTCCATGAGAGACCAAACATATAATTAACAGATTTTCAATTGGCCGTGGGGCAGACTCAGGCCTCATAAACAACAGAAGACCGAACCTATCTATGCCCCTGTTCAGCTGCAGAGGTAAATAACTGTTTTCAATTCTTCTCTCTCTCTCTTTATATATATGTAGAACCGGACATTTAGGTCAATGATGAAAACCAGACTCTATGATTTTGAATTTAAAGTGTTTTTTTTAGCAATTTAACCTTCTTGATATGATCTTAAGAATGAGTTGACGCAAAAAATATATTGAGTTGATCATTTGTTAAACTTTAATGGTGTTTTTATAATTTAAAAAAAATGAACGGCCCCCATGTCATGAAAATTAAAAGATAAACATTTTTCATTAAAACAACATGAATTAAAACATGTTGTATGTCAAAATAGTCTTTATAAATATAGATGTTTATATTGTATTTAAAATAGTTATTGGACAAAAATAAATGGGTATGGTTTAAGTGCCTGGTTTTTACCAACTTTTCTCTCTCTCTCTCTCTCTCTCTCTCTCTCTCTCTCCATATATATACACACACACTAGGAACACGAAGAACATATATATATATATATATATATATATATATATATATATATATATATATATATATATATATATACACACACACACATTAGGAACATGAAGAACATTAGGTATTCAAGACCAGTTGCATCATGGACAAAAATTCAGACTATGTTTTGATTAAAGTACATTTTATTCAATTTAACCCTTCAGAAATGATCATAATAGTGATAAGTACTTTGATTAATTAATTAAGACAATCATATTTCAGGATTGAAGCGTAAATTTAATGATAAAAAATTGTATGGCTCTTCTAACATAAGAAATTTCATAGTAGGAAAATCATTTTTTTCAAGAAACCAGTTTGAATTAAACCTTATATATATATATATATATATATATATATATATATATATATATATATATATATATATATATATATATATATATATATATATATATATATATATATATATATATATATATATATATATATAACTTGACTTAATCAGACACTAACCTTGATTATGACTAAAGAAACCAAAAAAGTTGATTATGGTGTCCCAGTGGTTGGAAAGAAGTGGAATTTTGTTGACATCACGTATGCAACAAAGCACATGACGTTGTAGCTTTGACTTGGACATTACTTATAAACAAATAGAAGCATCAACGTCAATCAGATTAACTTTCATTTGCTTTAGAAGTTTGAGAGTTTGAAAATTCATACACACCACCTGAAACATATAGAAGTATATAAATCCTCTATCTACCAGTCAGTTGACTCTTTTGTGTCGTCTTTAATATCTTCTTGATTTTTTTGCTTGATATTTTGGGGGCTCACCGGTAAGTTGAAAAACAAGCTTACTTGGTCATATCTCGAAATTCAACTATATATTTACATGTAACTTAGAAACCGACATGAGTCAATATACATAGATAAAAATTGAAATCAGTCGGCTATCTCTATAGGCGAATTATTATTTTTTTTTTTGTGCTGCTAAAAACCATCACAAAAAATATGCATTTGTTACGACCAGTTACTTGGTCACAGTTTTCAGCGATAAAATACACATTTTTTTGTGTTTGTATGTGTTGCATGCAACTCAGTCTTTTGCTTGAAGCTGGTTACATGTACAGTGCATCACCTTTTATCTTACTCATTCTTTTCCTGAATTGGTTGTTCTAAAGGCAGAGAGGAAATGGTGCAGAGGCGGAGCTAGCTACATTATTGCTGGTGTGGGCAATCGCCCACACCAGCACAAAAACAATACATTATTACAAACAAAAACCTCATTAATTTTCAGTTTGTTCTATATGAGTGTTCCTTAACATTTGAAACTTAGATTTGCAGTGCCGCTCACCCAGAAATCTCTAGCTCTGCCACTGTTTCAGAGGAAAGATAAGATAGATGTTTATCAATCTGAGTCTGTGTGTTTAGCAAAATAATATCTCCTTGTTCATGTCTATGATTTTGATGTAGATATGGGCATGAACCACTTTCTTTGACTAGAAAAAGATCTAAGAATCTCTGTTCTAAATGGATATGTCATTTGATCAGCAGATGACACATGCATGCTCTGCAATGACAATGGGTCAAATGCTTATCTCACGAACTTTTGACCTTAAGCTGCGTTGATATACACTGGTTGCTTAGCGAATTCTACACGTATTGGTTTTATGGAGATATTTTCAGACAAAAGTATAACTTGGGATGAGCATTTGCAGAAGCTGAATCTATTGAGCTAGGCCTGCCTTTTGGGTAGCTAGCTGGCTCGATATACATGGAGATAAGGATATTTTTTCGGGTGAAAGTTTAGCACCTTATGGGGCCTTGATCTGGATTTGATTCTTTGTTTTTATGTTTAGAGATTGATTTATTAGTTCCTCATTTCTGGATGTAGCCCTTCTCCTGCTTCTAGTCTTCATCCGATTGTTTTTCTACATTTAGTATGTGACTGAGATGTGTTTATGACATGTTGAAATAAGTGAGATTGTTAACTTGGTCTTACTTTTATAACATGATTTATATTAAGTCAATGTTTGAAGCGGTTGGAGTATTGGACCGTAATGAAAGCAGGAATTCCTTGATCGAGTGGAACTCTAGCTTTTATAACTGTTTCATAAATCTACAACAAAGATTGGGGGCATATTCATAAAACACTATTCATGGACGACTAGTTTTAGTGTTTTATGAATCTGTTCTCAATTTTTGAGGCAGATTTATAGAACACTTATGTAGTGTGCCAACTGCCAAACGACTCTTGTGGAACACTGCACAATCTGCACTCCCGTACTGTCTTCATAAGTAAACCATGATTCTAGAGCAGCATGCACTTGAATTACTTCCAAGTTTAGATCTTGACCGTAGAGGATCAATTGTTTGATATGTTGGGAGTGTAATGAGACTACTGAATTTTTGAAATAAAATCTTATAAGTTGTCTCCAGCTCTACTTGACCTCGAAATTTTGGGGTTATTGATATGAAGAACATTATAAGTTGTTTTTAAAATACATGTTATTGAAGTACATATTCCAATAACACAAACTTCTTCTTTAAAGAAATAATGTGAACATGCCCAACATTTGATTGTGGGATCTAAGAACAATAATTTATAATCACACCATGTTGTTCGGAACAAGATTAACTTGGTCTTCTTATATTAGAACCATATATATGCTCTAAAAATGTAATATTCTTCTTATCAGATGCTCTCTAAATTGGTGACCCTGCTTCTAAATTGCACTTGGGGCTCCAGTTTAGAAAGAATATATTTTAATTGGTTTCGTAGCATTAAATGGGAGTCTGTTGAATAGGTAGTTTAAAGAAAGAAATCAAGATCACGTTAACTAAAAAATAAATAAACTCTTATACCCCACTTATTAGTCTAATCAGATTAAGATTAACAGTAAAAACAAAACAGTCATGAACCCAAGCTGGTCTAGTGGAGGGCCACATGGAATTTTTTCACCAAAGCTTAAAAAAGAAACAATTTCCAAAACTCGGTGCTTAAGAAATCGACCAATCCCGATAAGGCATTAGTGTCACAGCCCTTACTAATCATTGATTAAGATTCAAGATTTTTGTAAGTGGGATTCATGACCATTGATCAATCAATATTTAACCCAGCTGTCAGATTCAAAGGCCACTTTCTCATCACTATTCCTAATCCAACATTACATCCAAATTGCAATTGGTGTATTACCAGGTGATTAGGACATCAATGAGATGTTATATTCATATTTATGTACAATGATAGGGAGATGGTGCATTTAATTGGTGAATTGCAATCATAGTGATCCTCACCTTGTGTCCCATCCTCATGTGGTTGATCATTTGAGTTATCTTGTTTCTCCAGTTTAAAATTGAACTCCAGCACCTAATTATATACCCTTAGTATATTCTGATTCGAACAGCTGGCGAATAATTGTCCAGTGCTAAATTAATACTAATTAAGGCGCAAAACAAGAGAATTAAGCAGGCTCATAAATTATTGAATGAACAAGTGAAACCTTAATCCAATATCCAGGTTGAGTGGGAGGGAACTCACCACCTGAGTGAGAGGCTGAAGCTTCATCTTCCTTCTCCATACTCCCAAAAGTTTAGAGCTGTTTTGGGACCTGGGTGGTCCTATGGTATACCCTTCAACTTGAGCATCGCACATGATACTGTTTGCAGTCTGAGTAGCACCTATGGGAATCTGGCTGGGTGACGTAGATAGCGTGCTGCTCTAATATGCACTTTGAATCGAGTTCGATGCCAAAAGATATCCACCAAAAAGCCAAAAGGTATCAACCAAAAAAATGTTTTGAGATCTCCCTAGAAAACTTAAAAAGTTGGTCAATTTTCTTGATCTGCACCGCGCCGAGGTAACCCTTAATTCCTGATATCATGTATAAGAAGCTAAAGAGAGATAATTTTCTGTTTGATTGAAGTTTTTTTTTTTCTTCTTGCAATTCTTCCAGTTCTCGGCAAAATATTATTTCCTGCATTTCAGCATCACAAACACATTCACGCTTTCTTGTATCTTTTCAATTTTAAGGCACTCACTTATCCAGATATTTTCTTCCAAAGCAACATTTAAAGCTAGTAGCTTCCGTATATGCGCTTAAAAGCAGCTTTAAAGATCATCATTACCTCTATTAGGAAAAAAAAAAAAAACAAATAAAGGAGCACTACTGCATTTTTTGATGTGCTATAAAAATACTTGGCCATCAATCAAAACATTTTTTTTGTCACAACCAACCGAATTTTCGATTTCCATGCATTAAAACTCGGTTAATTCATCTCAAGACAAAAATTGGAGTTAATACTTCCCCACAATATTTGGGATCGCTCACAGTTTAAAAGAGCCAACACATTCATTCGGGGGTGGCGCCACATGTGAGTACGTGTGGGCAGTTGCCCACACAGTCCCACACATTTTACTTATTTTTATATAGGTTGTTTTCAAGAACTTGTTTTCTCGAATACGTATGCCCCATAATTACATTCTTAATGCTCCCTTAATATTTTTATTGTGTTTAATATTTTCTTGAATGAATGCCGCTGTTAAAAAATTTCTAGCTCTGCCGCTGAATTTATTCTTTGTGCAATTTTGCAAGGAAGTGTTGGCTTTTCCTAAGAAACATTATCCTTCGCCACAGCCAAACTTGGTTTGAAAGAAAAGCTAGAACAGAGCAGCCCAGCAAGGCAAGCCTGGCAGCTCCATGTTTGTGTCAAAACTGTGTATGCATAGTGCGGTGGTAGGAAAGCACTATGGATTTCCACATGGTGGCACTTTTCAAACTGTCAAAACTTCATGTTTTCTTCTTCTCTCCATCACCTTTCCCACATAATAATTTCGCAGAGCAGTTCTGGGTAAGCGAAGAGGACGCACCACTCGACAAAGGACTGAAGCTCTCACCCAACCCCGTATCCTTCTCGAGTACATGACCTACTTTCAATGCCTCCATGAAGTAGTCTTACTACGCTTCAACTTGCCCATCAGTGTCTCGATGTACTACTCCGACTAGAGCTCGAGTTCTTCAAACTCGAACTCGGCTCAATCTGACCAACCTGGATCAACCGATTCGGATCGGAACGGCAAAAAAGTGATGCGCTTCGGGTTATGATTGCTCGATTAAATTTTCGACTTTTTTTTTTGTATTTTTGTTAAATTTACTAATTTTCTATTGATTTCTTCCAGTTGATTGAATCTCGTCGGTCTGCAGTCTGTTGAGTGAAGTGCTGTCAATGTTGGAACCCTGAGCCCAAGCAAAGTGGAATCACACAAGATTGCCGACTTTCCCCAACGGTCGGGCCCATAGTTTTCAGCTGCTTGGTTTTGGTGGTTGTTGCTCTATGTAGATATCCAGTGAATTGTTTCCAAAAATTGAATATGAAAAACATTTAATATCAGAATTTAAAAAAAAAATGAACTAGCTTCGAATTTAAAACTTGACATCTGATGGGACACGAATCTGGATTTAGATCTGAATTCAGACTTGTTATATTTTGAAAGCTGCTGGTTTTACATTTAAAATTCAAACTCGGATTGAGTGTGAAAATAAAAGCCCTACATCGACCCGATTCGTATTGTAAATTTAAACTTTTCTTCAATCATATTTGAATCTGAGCGTGTGAACATCGGACAGATTGGACATGATTAAAGATACATACAATTTGAATCTGAATTATTGACATCTCTACCTATTTGTACTTGAAAGTTGAAACAATATCAGCGTCCAAAAGAGTACTCTTACTCAAATTGGAGGGTATCAATCCAGAATTATATTAAGTATTTTCAGAATAATTTAAAGCATTTTAATTGAAATTTTTTTAATTTAAATGTGGTCACCGTCCTCATGTAACAAATCAATTCCAATCTGTGTACCCTTTTATTTTAGGGTTGTCAATGGTTTCCTTTATGTAAATTTGGGTTGACTTTATGAAACATTGTTAATTTAAAAAAAAAAAAGAAAAAATTTAATAGATGCCGATTGGCCGTAGGGGATCCTCGCACTGGCTTAGGTAAGTGGCTAGTCGCTAGTTCGAGTACCGTGGGTGTTAACCTTCCTTGTACCAATAAATAGGTTGAGGTTGAGGTTGGCATATTAGTTGATGTATGCGCTGAGGCGTAGGGGTGAACACAAGCCGAATCAAGCCCGAGTTCGAGCCTGATTAATGAAACCTCGAGGTCGACTCGGCTCGAGCTCAAGAATAGCTCGAGCTCGACTCAATTAAGGCTCGACAAACTCGTTTGAATAGAATTGATATTCATCATTACTTGTTGAGCTCGAGCGAGCTCGACTCGATTAATGCTCAACAAACTCGTTTGAATAGAATTGATATTCATCGTTACATATTGAACTCGAGCTCGACTCGATTAAGGCTCGACAAACTCGTAAACTCATTTGAATATGCAACTTGATTAAAGCTCGACAAACTCGGTTAAAGCTCGAGCTTGACTCGGTAGTTATGTGTTGAGCTCGAACTCAACTCGATTATTTGAACGAGTCGACTCATGAACTCGACTCGATTCATTAAGCAAATAACTAGGCTCGCACTCGTTCTCCAGCTGAGCTTGAGTAGATCCATTGGACCCTTGGCAAAGGAACAAGGAAAGGCTCTTGCTCAGGCCGTGGGATAGAGAATCCAAATTTAATCAATCATCGTCAAGAGAATTATTGAGATAGTGTAAATTGTTTGAATAGTGTTTGTTCTGGCAGTATCCGAATTTGTTTGCTTCTCAAAATGTAGGGTTAGGTTTGAAACGAAGGTCGACGCATGGGACCGATGTGGGTCGGGACCCGCTCCAGCTTCAGATGGTCCAAAACCGTCCACATTTGGACCAGCTGCCAACAATCAGTAAGCTGCGGTGGGCAACCGAGAGTCTTTCTTATATGAACAAATTGCTTTCCTAAACGAACTTATTCTCCCACCCATTCGTTTCTAAGGCCTTTAGAGAGAGAGTGTGTGATCTTGCAACTATTACTTAAAGTGCGATCACTTTTCTTTTGTTGTTTAGAAAAGGCATCCGGATTTTTAAAAATGAAATTATAAAAAAAATAAACTTTTTCAGATTTCTTGAAATCATGTGTAAAATAACACCCTATGTCCAATTGGGTGGTCCTCAGGAGTAATATAATATATTTTATATGATAACTTACCTATATGTGCAAGGAATGATCACATTTAAATACAATATTTAACTCAATGAGAAGGAAGACAAGGGATACTCGAATCGGGGTCGCAGTGACCAGGTTCGGGCGATTGTTTACCAAAAACACATGTCTTGGTAAAGTCATAAGACCATGTCGGTCATGGAAGTTGGTGACCTGTTGATAGGGGACCCGGGGATCGGAGCCCCGGTGAACGGCGGCCGTAACTATAACGGTGTTAAAGTAGTGAATTTTCTTGCTGGGTAAGTTTAGGCCCGCACTAAAGGCGTAGCGATCTGGACAGGAATAAACATGTCTGTGAAGATGCCGACTACGAAAGAGTGTACAAAGTTTTACTGTTTCCTAATATTGGCTTTGGGTCTTCACTGCACAGCTTAGGTGGAAGATGATGAAGGCAAAGTTTACGTGGCCCTCCATAAACGGTGTTTCATACCAATCCATATGTATCTCCGGTAATAACAAAAGGAGCACACCCGTAAGGATAAAATTGAAAAAAGAAAAGTAACATTACTTATAAAAGAAGAAACGACCCTTGGAAAAAAAAAAAAAATTCCCTTAAATATCACTGTGAAAATAAGCACCTTTTTATAGTTTATGTAGGCAGTTGCCCTCACAATGCCCACATCTACCTTTGCCTGCCTCAGGCAGATACAAAATTGCTTGGTGTGACAAGAAAAGAAATATTGAACAAGAAAATAAACCCTTAATATAAGGGAATATTTTTCTCATCCATGCAAAATATATACATGTATAGAGAGAGGGGAAAAAAAGAGAGAGAATAATTGGTCTACTTAGCCTCTAGAATGATATTTTTAATCTTAAATTCAACATTTCTTACTACTACCATCAAGATAATAATAGCTCCCAAAATTTAAATTCCAACCGGTTAGAGAGAGAGAGAGAGAGAGAGAGAGATAAAGAATTAGTTGGGTGATTAAAAGAAATTAAGGTAAGAGACACAGAGAAAGCATGATATCAAATGGAGTCAGGCCGTTCGGACCGGAAAGCGGCCTCTGTCCCCCCACTGTTGCCTGTGGTCCCCACCACAAAATGCCAAGCGGGGGAAAAGCAGAAACAGGTGGCAGATTCCGATCGGCCAATTTGATGCTCTCCGTCCACGTGTCTGCGCTCTTATGGCGGTGGAGAGCGGCGGAGGGGTCTGCCAACCGTCCGCCGGAAACTTCCGCTGCCCGGCGTGATTAGCACGGCCCCTGGGCCCCTTTCTTCATAATAATCACCTGATTATTCTTCCTAAGCTTGATCAGGGCCTTAATTAAATCTCCGTTTATAAGGAAGCCTCCACCCCATCTTCGCCCCATACGTTCTCATCAGCAGATCCCTCTCTCTCTCTCTCCCTCTCTCGCCCTCTCTCTCTCTTTCTCTACTGTGAGTTGCAGGTGTGATGATGATGGAGAGCACCGGCTCCACTCCTCCTCCCCCTGTTGTTGATCAGGAGGCGGTGGTGGTGCATCAGCAGCCGCAGCTACCGCCTGGATTTCGGTTCCACCCGACGGACGAGGAGTTGGTAGTGCACTACTTGAAGAGAAAGGCATCCTCTGCGCCCCTTCCCGTCACCATAATTGCGGAGGTCGACCTCTACAAGTTCGATCCATGGGAGCTCCCAGGTAATCCACCAAACCACCTCTCCCTCTCTCTCCCGCTATCTATCCTTCTCTCTCTCTCTCTCGCTATCTCTTCTCTGTGAATTGAATTGGTTTTACGGCGTTGATGAACAGGGAAAGCTACCTTCGGCGAGCAGGAATGGTACTTCTTCAGCCCCAGGGACCGGAAGTATCCGAACGGGGCCCGGCCTAACCGGGCGGCGACGTCGGGCTACTGGAAGGCCACCGGCACGGACAAGCCGATCCTGACCTCCGGCGGGGCACAGAAGGTTGGGGTGAAGAAGGCGCTCGTCTTCTACAGTGGCCGGCCTCCCAAGGGGATCAAGACTAATTGGATCATGCACGAGTACAGACTCGCGGACAGCGGGAGCAATTCCAAGTCGAATTCTGATTTTACGAACAAGAAGAGTTCGTTAAGGGTATAATACTCTCATCCCTCTGGTCAATACATCTGATAATTGGATTCGCACGCTCGCACTGTTTCGGCATTAGTTGGTCATGATGAACAAAATTTTCTTAACTGATGATAAGTGTATGATCCAACTGGTGATAATTGATTGAGTTTTGAATCCATATTCTGATCATGATTTCAATTTCTTTAGTGGGTTATTGATAGATGCTCTTTACTGGTACTACTACAATTTAACTCGATTAAAGTTGCAGACTTTGATTCTGATTATGGTCTCAAATTTCTGAAACGTTTCAGCTTGATGATTGGGTGTTGTGCCGAATCTATAAGAAGACCAACCATTCTCAGAGACTGATTCTTCGAGACAGAGTGGAGTGCGTGGATGAGATGGTGTCTTTGTTGCCCAACATGGAAGGACACAGCTCCAAGCTCCAAGCTTCTCAAAAGCCTCAGAATTTCGCGCCTCTGGTCGAGAACGACGATAACTTTTTCGAGGGGCTGTTGTCAGACGACGGCGCAATCGCAAGGAACTCCATTTCTCAATTGCCAGCCTCGTCGAGCATGCTGCAGAACAGCAACGAAGCAGCCGAGATCTCGATGATCACGGCAGCGGCGGCCGGCAGAGGAGTACTTGTCGGAGGCTCCACTAATCCCAACCTGCCATTGAAGAGAACCCTCCCCTCCCCGTATTGGAACGAAGGGCTGCCATCCATCAGGAGATTTCTGGCCACCGGCAACGATGTTGGCAGCAGTTCTTCCATGGCAGCTTTGCTCAACCAGATGCCAAACGGTGCAGCTGCTTCTCCTTTCCAGCAGAACCAACATGGCCTTCTGGGGACGGCTCTCGCCGATGGGGTTCTCAGGCAACAATACCATCTCCATGGAATGAATTGGAATTCTTGATTCCTTTTCGAAACCTCATGTTTGGTGGAAGCCAAATTCCTGGGAAATCAACGATTCTTAGATCATACAAGGAAGACGACAAATCATAGCATGACACATGTTTGACAAGATGCAGCTGAGCATATATAATTTATGAAAAGTGACTTTTTATAAATTCATCTGATTGTGCCCACAAGGTTATTCTAGTGGCCAGTACAAAGGCAAAAAAATCTAGGATGAAAAGATATGGAAAAGACATAGGCTTGTTTTATTTGATTGCTTTTTATATTTACAAATATGTAATAGTCACAGAATTGCTAATGTAAAGGAGAAATCTTTATTTGGATCTTATGGAAATTGTAGTTATGGAGCTTGTAGAAAGAGCTTTGGCTGTTTGTTGTCTTCTTAAGTTTTGGTTTTCTTTTTCTTTTTCTCCCTGACTTCAAACTGATTCATGAGTGATTGGAATATTAATAGATCAGGTCATATTGACGATAGTAAATCATAATCAAACCAGGCGTTTGAAATCCCAGCTCAGAAAATTAACTCTGGAATTGAGGACCAACAAATCGTGATCAATTGAAATATGAGGTTGATTACAGCATGGTCACAAATATCCATGCTTTTCCAAAAATATTCTATGTATCTTCGCCGTTTTGATGTCAGTGGATAAATCAGTGAGGTATCAGTATATGTTTGTAACATATATAGCAAGAAAGAAAATATTGCAACACTATCCCAACATATTCCAAAAAAGAAAAATTACAACTGGAAAGGAAACCTGCTCTTTCTTATATTTCCACCATCTGACTATTTTAATTCTTTTAATTTTTCTATGTTTCATACTCGTTTCTTTATATTTTTTTATCAACACGCTAGAAAACCTCATTATCTTACAATTTTTTAGTTTGTAAAATTACAAATTTTAAAGCTCCGTAGATTTGTGGCCTTATATATATACACTCCCTCTCATGGTGTTGTTTTTTTCTGGGATATATTGTATATGTATAATAAGGTTTTGTGCATGATATTGGGAAATATATGCGGAAAAAGTTGGAAAGTTATATAATAGTACTAGGAAGATTTTTGGACCTCTCTACGCTGACTGTGGTGGTGTTCTTTAATTTCTCGAGTCTTCATATCGATGTCAATAACTTGACTTGGCTGGTGCGAGCCCTCCCCACTCTGAAACTTTCTGGGCTTGAAGGGCTCTAAATCCTGATCCTTTGGATCTTCCGAAAATTCTTTTGATTTTAAATTATAATTTGTAAGTAACTATTTTTCCATTTCGAAGGGAGGGATGTGGTCACCAATTCTCTCATAGATATGACATGTACGTGAATCATTCTTGTTTTTTCTTTTCTTTTGGAAATTCAGACGCTTAATTATTATTCTTTGCTTTTCAATAATCTACAAAATGAGCAGAAGACTGGAACAATTACCTGATTGATTTACTTCAGCTTGCAACTTTGTTTTTTTTTTTGAAGTATTCTTTGCTCTAGGAGAGATCTCATCACCTGGTACCGAGCAGTTCGAAAGCGAATCGACAAAGCACTAGCAAAGCGAAGCGTGACGGTCACTGTCATGAGCAAAGCCTTATGCTTCGCGAGTGTGTGTTTTGTCCGTTCTGCACATCAATTGGTGGAATTAATCCTCTCATTCACCCGAAAGAAATATTCTTAGTTTGTGACTTTTAGCATTACATCTTTTTTTGTCGCTTCTTCCATCCCTGACTGTGACAAATATAGGAAAATGAAAACAATTTTTACGCGATTAATCAAAATTTAAACATAAAGTTAGCAGTAGTATTGTAATTTTAATTAAGTTCATTAGTCAGAAACCAATTTGATTCCCCTTCAAGAAAAGCAATTTTTGAAGTGGGACCCTAAGGTTCACGTAATCCTAGTTGACAAAGGAGCCATGTCTCACCTTCATGTCCATTCTTGAACACGATGCCAACCCCTCATAGAATGGAATATACTTTAAAAACTATTTTAAGTTGTGAAATTTCAATATCGTCCCCATTTTCAATATAATGTTAGAAAAACACTTTTTTTTATGAAATTTTTACAAATAAAGTTTTTGCAATTTGTTATGGTGAATCACTTATTTTGGTTCCTTTCTTCTTGCCTCCTTCAAACTTTGTGGCAAGGAAATTATTGTCACGTAGGATCAATGTATATATTGGTAGACAAGCCAGGCTTCTCATTGTTAAAATTATTACCGACATCCAGCAGACGTCGTCGGTAATAGCTTATGGAAAACTACATTTCAAACATCTAGTAAAGATATCTACACCGACGCATGCAATGACACATGTCGTGGAAATGCCGGTGATAGTTTTCACTGACATTCTCTTCACCAACGACCTTTTAAACGTCAGTAAAATACCAATTTTTTTTTATTGCCAAGGTGTCAAGTTTGTTGGTTTTCCAACTACCCTCCTCCCAACATCCTTTTTCTCTCACTTTCGACGCTTGGCTGTTAATTATAAATACTTGTTAAATTAATTCTGAACTAAGAGGAAGTACCCTTGCATTTACTTGCAAAGTTACTCACTGTATGTCTGCCTTTGTTTGTGTGCATATCTATTCGTGTATATATGCGCAAAGTGCACGAGATTCTTTTTGCTTATCACATTGAAGATGTATTTGTTGTGCAACTAAAATTGGGCACTTTCATCATGGTCTTTTATAGGAAAAATGACTCTGACCATTCTCAGCCATTGATCTTATGATCTGTATATAAACCAGTGTCTAGGATTGTGAATTAGCACTTTGATTGTGTGTATTTTTACAATATATCATATGGGTAATGTTCCAACAAGTACTTTTGCATAGGTACTAGTAGAGTTTAAATTGGGGAGCTGAGTATGCCCTAATTTAATAACTATATGGAATGTCTAAAAGGTTTTGCCTTTGTTTTGCTTACAGATCTTGGGACCCAATAGAGTATTTTTAAAAGTTAGGCAGCTAGAGAATTTCTTCTTAGGTCTTAATGGAATTATGGAAGTTTCATATATGCTTGCATAAATCTCGATAATGGCATTTCCTTTATGGTTAAAGAGAACAATTCAACTTTTCTCCACTTCAATTCATGGCTGCCAATTTGGTTATATGAACCAAAAGCATGAAAAGTAGAATATTGCTCACCGCTCACCTGAGATCAATTACCAACCATGAACTTCATATTTGTGTGTGTGTGCGCGGATGTGCACGTGTGTACGAGAGAGATTTCGTTATCATAACAAAACCAGACTTCTAAGAGCGTTTATCTTTGTTGAACAATTCAATAATAAGGAAAATTTCCCTTGGTAGGAGAGCATCAAGGAAGAAGTGAAAGCCAGGTTATGGCATATCTCCGAGTAGGAGGAACACCTTGCGCATTAGTCAGGTCAGTAAATATGTCTCCCTTTGGAAGAGATGATGAAGAATAGCTTTGATGATCAGTCAAAAACCCAGTGAAGGCTAATCTAAGGGTTCGGTAGTGGAAAGTGTGGAAGAGTCTGATTTTTGGTCGAAGAGATCTTGAGATTCCATATTGCTGCAATTGAAGGCAGGAAAGGTACGTTATTGATCTCCAATGAAGTTTATAAACATGTAATCAAATTATTTGAATTTTTAACAAATGCAACCTTCGACACAAGATGTATTACATTTATATGTCTTTAAGAAATTATAGACATGTAGCTCCAAAGTTAGATTTACTGTTATTGAGAAATTAAGAAGCGTTCTTTTTACTCAATTTAAGGATCTTTAAAGGAGGTGAGTTATCACATTTTGTGCCCTAAACATTGAAGGTTGTGGAGAAGGGAAGTCATCTTTCAAACATTAAGTTTGAATCTCGAATAAAAATTTGCTTACATTATGCATTGACAGGTCATTTTATGTTTAATTATTGAGCGCTGAGAGACTCTCAGGGAAGAAGGTTGAAAGCAAAATGAGAAGTATTCCAAGATTAGAACCGAAAGAGGTGGTATGTGAAGAAGGAATCCATGGACATAAGGTCAAGAAAAGAAAAGGATAACATGAATTGCTATCAAATACTGCAAAGTATTGATATTGAAGAACATTGAGTTAGTAGAAAAGTTGGTGAAACATACTCACTGTGGACCATTGGTCGTTTGCTTTGATCATTTGCTTGCAAAAAGAAGAATGGTGACAACAAAATCTCCTTTCTGAAAGAGAAGGTGCAACAAAGATGCATGTCAGAAGAAAATGAAGAGATTCTTAGACATGAAAAAAAGAGAGTAGCCAAAATGATTGTACAAGGGGTTGGCTTTATTATAGAAGAGTATCAAGTGCCCTCTTCCTCTGGGTTTGGTAAGAGAAAGTCCAATCAAATTATTTCTATGAAGAAAGAATTGCAAGATGAAAAAAATAAAGTTTATATACAAAAGTTGGGATGAGAAAAGAAAGGAAAAGGAGCAGATGTTGAAATATGCATCTTAGAAAGTGCACCTCCTTATCGTTGTCGAGGTGGCTAGTTGACAGGTTATGGGCTAGGATGGTTTTCACAAGGGAAAGTCATGGTTTTTAAAAGCCCAAAATTAAAAGCTAACACCTCTCTCTATGATTTCCCATAATCCTAACTCTCTCTACAGGGGGCTACACCTAGCCCCCTGTAGAGAGAGTTAGGATTATGGGAAATCATACAAAGAGGTGTTAGATGGGGCCTCTCGCTCCATTACTAAGGTGTTTATAACATGTATTAATTTGTATATGGTGCATTGATGAGAGAAAATTAAAAAAACTTATCTAACTTAACAGATACCTCGAGTGTGATGAAAGTGACTAGGTTGGTTTATAAAGATCACATGCTAGAATGCCTCTCAACTGGTCAAGATTTAGTTTAATGCAAGATATTTGGTGATGAAACATGGTTTTTTTTTTCAAAATCTCTTGGAAGACCACTTTATATACTAAACTATTAATTAGCAAAACACGTTGATGTGGACATGGAAAACCCCATCACCCACATGGATGTGAAGGAGTAGAATGTAATCATGATGATTGCGAATTTCTGATGTATGTTCGCGTTGTCTAACAACAAGCTAATATTAACAATATTATGAATAAGAGATCCGCATTCATGCATGGTTCACCACACTCATGAAACTATTAGGCACCATGCATGGATGAACATGTCTAAACTACACAATGGTAGACTGCACAAGTTAGAAAGAGAACCCCTCCCTTTCATCATTTTAAACTTAACTTTTTTATTTAATGGAACAGATGTTGTAAACTAGACTTCAAACCAGTACTTCAATTTGTAAAATGTGCCCATGGAGCAATTCATTTCTCTTGTCATACTCCATTCAAGGAAGAAAACAATGTCTTGGAAGGAACGGAGCCAAGGTAGGGCTTACAAGGGCCCTGATCCCACCTTAAAAAAAAATTACATGTAAACTTTTAAAAAATTCACTTGTCCTGTATAACAATTTTTAAAAATGATATTTCTGCCCACATGAAAATTTAGAAGCTTTAATTCAGTCCTCCTCGTAAAAAAAATCTGGCTCCGGCCCTGTCATCCATATTAACAACCAGTTTTATATGTGGGAAGGCTTAGGAAATAATAGTTAGGCATGGGGTATCATTGACAAATTATGATCAGTTAGAACTGAAAAATGTTTTCCTTGAGAAGACTTGACAGAGGTTCCTGTGCAATTGCATCATGACCTTCTTTAAGACAAATACAAAGGTAAGATCACACAAGGTCAGTAAAAACTTTACTGATGCTTCCTTATGAACGTCAATAAATATAGTGTCTTTGATCATTTTTGTTGACATTTTGGTGCTACTATCAGTAAAAATTAACTTTTACTGACATTTTCACACTGTATCAGTTAAAATTAACTTTTCCTTTCACTATAAAGTCAAAACGAGTCTAAAAGAATGGCATTTGATATGTAAATGATATCATGGTCACCCTAGACAATAGCATATTCATAGCAAAGACATTGAAAAGTATATTCATAAGTTCTCAGATGTAAAAGATATATGAAAGTGATGGCTAGGCATCGGGCCAGCCCGAACATCTAGAAACCAGGCTGAAGCTCTGCCCGACTTGGAAAACTTGAGCCTGAGCCTGAGCCCAGCCCGGCCATGGTAAAATATATAAATATAATTAATTGTAATAAAATATTATATATATAGTAATAAAAAAATTAAAAATCAATTATCGGGCCCGAATCCAGCTACCCCTGTATGCCAGTATCAAAGGCACTTTGTAGCTATTGATAATCCTTCCCTAGGAAAGCTTCTTATAGAAGAGGAGAGAAGGAATACCTCTGTCCAACTCCTCAATTTATTTGGAATGGGTCACCAAGAAGTAGAAAGAAAAAAAAAAGGCTTCTAATAATTTACAAACAAGTACGTGAATTCTTTTGAGAAATTTCTATTTTAACTCCTATTAAAATTTAAAAACTATAATTAGACTTTTCTACTAAAAAATTCCTGATTCCACCCTTGCTTTTGAGGCTATATTTATCCACGATTCATAACATGCAGGGCTTGGAAAAAGAATGATGCCAAGATAAAATTTCAAATGCATTTGTAAGGTCATGTTTTAGCATATCGAATTACGCTGCAACAACCACAAGTCATATATATTTCAACATCTAGAATGAAGGCCAGCAGAGAAGGTGAGGTGAGAAGATTTATGGGAGGATCCCTTTTGGTGTCCATGTTAGATATTGTTCACCAGCGTTTTGGCCAACTAGGTCTTTAATCGCCTTGATATTTTCTTCAACAAAAGAAAATTGAATTCGCCTTGCTATTTAATTTTGGCGTGGACGTCACACTAAAAATTAAAAGCCACGCTAGCTTTCCACTGAAAAGGGTCGTATCTTTCAAAATCACTGACGCAAAGAGAGGGTGATATGGTGATATATATATATATATATATATATATATATATATATATATATATATATATATATATATATATATATATATATATATATATATATATATATCCGATAAAATGGAAATATATAGCAAAATTTAGGGAAAAGAAGTCCCCTAAGTACATAAGCAAGCCGCAAAACAAAATAAAAAGGGAATATACAAGTTAGTATGTCAATAAAACGTAATAAGAGAGAGAGAGAGAGAGAGAGAGAGATTGTTAGGTCATAGACCACCAAGTGAAAGACAAAAATAGGATTGCTAAAATGCAATGAGTAATTCTGTAACCTAACCTTATAGATATGATGTCAAGAATAAGTCGATGAGAAACAAATGTTGAGTTAACCATTTTTTTTTAATCAATCGTATTTTATAATAAATAAAATTGAACGGCTCATATAACGTCAAAATTTTGATGGTAGATAAGTCGTCATTTTTTTGCAAAAGTTTAAAGCATATTTTATATCAAATTAGTTTTTATAAATGTATTAAAATTTTTGTATTATGTTTAAAGTATTTTTTAGCAAAAATTTAAAAAGTCTAATTTTTATTTTCTTGAATCTACCAATTTAAAGAGTCTGGTTTTTGTTCCTGACCTAACTGTCTGGAATCAAGTTCAACATGTCAGGAATCGACACGATTAGTGAAACTTGATCCCAAGTTAAGGAACACTCAAATTTTTTATTAGAATATGCAATTTTCCACTAAAAAAAAAGTGTGTCGATCTCACAATTCACTTTGACTAATTTGTAGTCATTCATGCAGGGGTAAAAGGAGAAAATTTTCATGAGGGAGGTCAAATTAAAATTTTTAAATTTTAATTAGGGTCGAAATATCATTTTTCAAAATTTTATAAAAAAAAATGAAAATTTATATAATTTACATGTAGAGTTTAAAAAAAAATTGAAGTGGGGCTGAGGCCATAGAGGGCCTACCTTGGTATGAGATAGGCTAAACCCACCTCTCTTAAGGTCCAAAGTTTTTTTTTTTTTTTCTTTTTTTTTTAAGTAGATTACCCTCCAACTTAAACTTATGCATGTCGTTGTTTAACACGTAAAAAGACAGCATTTATAGGAATCGAACTAAGCAAGTGTCGTTTGAGTGTTCCTCAGGTCGACCAGCTATGCTACACCCAAAGCCTCCATTCACTACTTAACTGGATCTGATCCAAATTCATCTACCGTATCTAATAGGGACCCGATCCGTTACACTTTCTGTTTCTATAGTGCAAGGCGGTGCGCAGTGTTCCTTTTTCTGGCTTTTGTCCTTTTCTTAAGATAGACGATGACGTCGTGATTATGGCGATACGATGAATGAATCGGATTTGCTGTTCACATATTCCGATACATATCTGAATCTGAATTTTAAATTTGAAATCTGAGGGTAATCCGAATCCAGCTTTTAAATTTACAACAGAATCTGAATCCGAGTTTTAAATACACATCCAAAGTGAACTAGATTATTATGTATTAAACCATGACTTTCAAAATGTTGGATATTGGATATATGATATGTTTTAAAAATTAAATCCAAATTAAAATCAGAAGCCTAATCCATTGGATTGCATTTTTAAAATCCGCACCTGATTTGGTGGCAGGTGTTAATTTCTTTCCCATGAACTGACCCGATCCAACCGTCAACGTTAATGACCCTTTAAAGTTTGAAGCCAGTAAATGGGTGGCTGCTTGGATCCGGTTAGGGCTCTCATGAACCCAACCCGTCAGTGTTGGTGCCTCTTAAATTGGAAACATATATATATATATATATATATATATATATATATATATATATATATATATATATATATATATATATATATATATATATATATATATACCAAAAATTCCAAATGAAAGCAATATTTAAATAAACA
Organism: Nymphaea thermarum; assembly: GCA_011799765.1. Taxonomy (NCBI): domain Eukaryota; kingdom Viridiplantae; phylum Streptophyta; class Magnoliopsida; order Nymphaeales; family Nymphaeaceae; genus Nymphaea; species Nymphaea thermarum. Next base: position 72,586 of record JAANDH010000720.1, read on the forward strand.
AGTACTATAAATAAAAATGGTATATAACAACTAAACAAATTAAATCAATTAAATTAATGTAAGCAGTTTGGATCAATTTTGATCTAAAAAGTACCTAGTTGTATTCAAGTAACCACTTTGTCAAGTAGATACATGGGCCGGGGTAAGGGAACCTTATTGGAATACCTATGTGACTTAGGTTTGATAGTAGATTTCTTCCTTTATTCAACTTATATGTCCCCTAATGGATCCACGTATGTACAATCCACACTCATGTGGTTGCATGCACGCTCACTGACACACACATAAGACGGCCTTTGGAAAAAAGAAAACCATTTATAGAATCGACATAAACAAAATTTTCTCTTAAAGAAATAACTTTCTTTTAATTTTTTTAATTTTTATGTTTCAGAGTGAGTGACTCATTTTTACCACCGGAAAAGAAGCAACTGCCTCCGCCTTGTGTCCATCATCCTCAGGATTCATAGAGCTAGATTTCAATCTCAAACCCCTTTGAAGTGGACCATTGTGCCACCCAGTGTGCTAAGTACCCCTCGGGGTAAGTTTCTTCCAAATTTAGAGTCCACCTGTTTAAAGATAATTAAGTAAGAACACCATTCTATAAATAAAGGAATTATTTTTTTCAAAAAAGAAAAGGAATTTTGCTTTAAAATGGCAAGAAAACTAAATTTCCAAAGGGACCCAAAAATTTTCATTTTTCATATGAGTCAGTCCACTAAGACATAAAAGCAGGTAGAAACAGGAAGCCTTCAAGTATGCGGTACTTATTAATTAAACATGGAGAAACAAGGGCACCATAAATTCTTTTGAGAACTAACCAAAAAAACGTGCGGTCTACTAAAATAAATAACAAAAATGTCAAATATATATTATTAAATTTAAAATTATTTATACATAATATAGTATGACAAGAAATTGATTTGTTGATGATATACCGCTGAAGAAAATAAAAAAGACATGGGCTATATATTATCAGTACAAATAGTTTGTTATTATATATTATCAAAGGAAATAGTTTGTTATTAATTTATTTTTTAATGTTTATTTATGGGAAATCGCATTCGACATAAAACCCCAGGGCCATACCTCAAACTTTCATTTTCTGCTCTCGTCTCTTCACATGCTTAGCGACCTAGCCTCTCAGATCATGTGAGAACTGGGAAGCAAGGTTGCAAGAATGTTATGTTTTCGCTTTCTGTAAAATTCTTTGGCACAGTTAAATTCTGTAAGTTAACAGAATTCATGGCTTCAACTAAAATTACATGGACAAAATTTTTTACATGCTGCTATTCTGAGAGTAAACTTGTCGTCATGATCAAGGGAAATGTAACAATGGAGGTTAACAATAACTGACGATTTGACTAATATTCGCAATGACTTGATCTGGTATACAGAAGGCTTCTATAGAAGCACCCAGAAGATAAATCAACTAGACTTTATGCTATTGCCCCTAATAAGGTGCAACTTGTAATGGTATTCGCCTATATACAAGCTAAGCAGGTGGAGCTACCAAAGTATGAAGTTGTGAAAATTAATGGCTGCCAACAAAATTAAATCTTCACCAGAACCAATTATGCTTGTTCTGTGCCCATATGCCAACCCCCATCCTTTCTTCAACCCCCAGCTGTTTGTAATTCAACAATAAATACTGTGATTGAGCAATTGAAACTGCTTCTTTTCACCAGATATGTTATATAATTCTTATGTCATTTTTGTGTTTATACTGAATTCCAAGTTTGAAAGATTACATGACAAAGATAAAAAAGGCTTCCACTGAAAGTGTTAAACTGGGTTCAGAACTCAAGATCTGCCACATGAGACTTGAGTAGAGTATCTAGCCATTATGCCAGATGCCTTAAGGTTGGACGATTTTGTTATTCACAGTTAGCTTCCAGGAGTTTAATTGCAGGTTTTTCAGCTTCACTGGTAATAAGGCATTAAATTTCATACCAAGGCAGTTGGAATAGTTAATGCAGTAGCAGCTTGGAATCGTCAGTAGAATTGAAATGTGCTGTCTAAGGAATAATGCTTTTAAACGTCCACTCACCACAGTTATTCTTACCTGACCCATGTTGCACCCTCTAATCATTCACTCGCAAACAAACAACTCAACCATATTTCCTAGAAATTCAGGTAGCATTTATCTCATATCAGAATACCCACCTGCTCAACAATACATTCTCTCATGTTCGGTGAGAAAATTGGCTTTGCCATTGCTCATAAAAGTCTCTCTCACACTCTTTCATACACAAACAACACACATTTCCATTTTACTGCAGATCTTAACTCACCGCGGTAGAAGAACCCAGTTCTAGTAATCATACTCTATATAATGCCTGAATCCTCAGGGTCCCTCACCAAGCTCCTTTGGTTCTTCTCCATCAACCTGAGGTTCTCAGAATGGCTGTCAAACTTTCTGCTGTCCTTGCTCTCTTGCTTGCTTTCTGTGTCATATTCACACTTGCAGGAAGTGCAGCGGCCATCCGGGGCATCCCAATAAAGGCACCTGACGTTGGAGATATAAGAATACCAGATTGTCATGCAGATGACAGCTTCATCATTTCTGGAATTCGTCCATACATAAAACGATATGCTAGATACTGGCGCAGGATCCCATTGCCTGGAATGGGAAGGCTGAGAGATATTGGCGGTGGCTATCAGGCCCATAGATATGTTCCAGGATATGATGACACTGCTGTTCCAAATCCAGGTTATGAAGTTCCCATTTCTGGAGATGGAGTTAACATTGGCGATTATCAACCTTGAAGTTTGATTGATGAACAAGTTGCTTTAGCAATCCGAGTCATTGTTCAAGCAGCTTGTACAACTTCACCCTTCCTTATTTCAGTTTCTTGGTGCATAAGTTGATATGGTTTAGCTAAATAAACTTCTGTTGCAAGCTTTCACCATGTGTTTAGTCTGGGAAAAAAAATTCCTCATCCCCCATTAGGACAAGAATTTAGAAGTTATCACCAAGGGCCAATTCTAACAACTAAGAAAATCTGTGTGAGCTCTTATAATATATTATTTTGGTAGAATGTATATTGGTGTTATCCAGAGTAGGAAACTGCAAAATGAAGGAGGCCTAGAGAAACATCACACTCAATTCTGTTTTTCCTCGTGAGAGGATCCGATGAGTTATAATGTTAAGGGCAGACATTTACAACAGGTAATTTTCAGAGGATCTGCAAAGGTGGTCGCTATTACATGTACTCCTTTCTGCAAGCACTAGAAATCCTTGGTCCTGGTGAAATGAAGCCAACATTCTTTTCAAATTTTCAAAAGGCACTTGGAATTTGATAAGAATATGAGTAAATAAGACAGTAACAAAATTGTGCCCCTGTAACACCTGCCATGTGCGACCTACTGGTACTCCTAAACCAAATGTATAATTTACTTTATCAGCAAAGCAGCATGAAATTTGCTGACTTGGAGAACAGTGACAGATTATCTAACATGAAAACAGGCATGTTAGAAACTTGCAGTAACATACCACAGCAGACGTGTTTTGCGAAACAATCCCATATTTTCATGAAACATAAGCTCTTATTAACAAGGATCCGCCATTTAAAGAAACACAAGTTGCGTCTAAGTACAGGAGACAGCCTCTTCTTCCACTACTTAGAAGTTAGAACTCCACTAAAAGATGCATCACTTACCATCTGAAACGCAAGTAGGTGAAAATATTTACAGTATGTCAGAAAACAAAATTCTTCAAGTAGCAGAAGAGTTTCTTTTTTTTTTCTCAATCACTGTAAAGAAATTGAAAACCAACCAAATTTAGAGAATGTTCACATCAACCTGATATTCACAAGGATAATATGGACACCGACTTGATAGCTGCAGAAAAAGACTACACTGGTGGTGAATAACCACACCACTAAATTAAATAAATTGCAAAAGCATCAAATTCGATGATAAGGTCCTCGATCAGATTTAGGTTCAGTGCTCCACTACAGTTCAGCATCCTCTGCTGTGGGATCGCACCAAGAGAATGAAAGGTGATAAGCAAGAGAGTTCAATGACATTCAGATTCCCATGGTTCATTAAAGTCCGCATTGAACACTCCACACCTAAAAGCCCCACCATGCAGATGCAAGATTTATTCATCTAGGACTTTTTCACCCGCCAATAGAAAGTGAACATTCTCTCCCAGACTGCCATGTCCTGCGGTTGAGTTAATAGGAGAAACATGTAAGCATAAATTTACTATGCACATAATTCTAACCTTTGAAGCCTCAGGTATAGACCCCAGAAGGTGGTTACAAGGTTCAAAAAGCATTTTGTGGAACTCACTCTCAGCAACAGGATATCAGATAAAGAGCGCTAGATAAATTTGTCCAAACTTATTTTCCAGTGAAAAAAAAATCAAAGCCTGCAGGATCGCGCTCTCTTCGGTGAAATAGATGGATCTGTTTGGTTAGTTAAGATTTAGGAATCAAGGATGATAAGGGAGAGGAAACCATATGGTAAAACAACAGCGACCACATCAACCAATGAGCAGTGAAAACAAGCGGTCAAAACGGTTGCTGTTATATAGAAAATTTAGTCTGTTGGGGGAATTGATGGGCAGATGAAACGATCTTCTGCAAACCTTTGAATCTCATGTTTATTAAGCATAATAAAGACATGAGGTTTTATAGATTATTTAGTACATACAATTTTATATTAATCAACCCCAGGCAATTGTCAAATATCTAAGTTTTCTCCTGTGTAATGGTACAGAGGAACTTTATCATAAATCTTCTGCAAACTATAATAACTAATTTCTTTTTGTGTATTTGCGACAAATAGGCATGTTAGACTTGCAAGGCCAACTTCATTTCAAGGGAAAGAACATGACAATTATGCAAAAATTTGTGATAAAAACCACCAAAGCCTTTGACTTTTTCTTACTTTCGTTGCTTATAAACTGTATATTTTGAATTTTATTCTCATCGGAATCTACCTTTTCTCCCCCATTCCCGTAAATTAAGTTTTCCTTAAATTGCTAACTATTGCCATGCAATAACCAATTGTTTATAACTGATAACAAGTTTTCCTCTCATGGATACATGCATGTTCGGAAAGGAAGCAAAATGATGCGCAGCTACCAAGCATGACAGCTTTCAACCTAATCTCCTCTGAGGTCACCATGGAGAAGAAAACTGTTCGCATCGTTGACATCTTTACGACTGACGATAAGGTAGTGTAGCATGAATTAAACATCCACTTCCAGCTACAGCGAGCTAAACAAAAGGAATTTCTTCAACCTGCTTGAGCAAAAAGAGAAGTATTATTCTTTGATTAGAACATCTATACCACCATGGTTTCTGTTGCCTTTACAGTTGGCCGAAATTAAATTTGCTCAGCCAGGAATCTCTGTAAACTTGTTTCTAGAAATCTACATTGATAGTTTCTCTTTTGTACGCATTTTGGATCACATATTCTTACACCCCCAAGTGATATGAAACACCTCAAGTAACTAGAGATCATTCTGGCAACCGGACAGTTCCTGAACAGAACCATACACCTAAAAATACATCAGTAATTCGAAAAAAGAACTCATAGGGTAAGCCCAAAATTCGTTCTCGTTGCACAGCAATTTTCCACGTCTCTTAATGCTGCCACCGCAAAAATATTCCCCATTTAGCCTTCAATTTCCCACAAAACGAACAGAAACAGGAAGCTTAAGTCACCAGAAACTGCCAAAAGAAAAAGAAAAAAAGGAATCAACCACCATATTGTCGCGAAAAAAGATCGAGTATGGGGACAACCCATCTAGAACGACAACAGGAGTTCCAGAATGGATAATGGTCTTTTTCGTAAGGACTTTACTAGTACAAGCCATGAACAACCCAGAAAAAAGCGAGAGAGAGAGAGAGAGAGAGAGAGACCTATTAAGGCGAGAAAAGAAAGGAGAAGAGAGAAAGGAGTCGCCAAGCTATCGATTGTGGGGATCTACATCCTCCCTCATTGACCATTAACAGATTCAAAACCACACTATTTTGTGGAGAAAGAAGAACAGGAAGCCCAAGAATATAATGAGAAAGAGGTAATCAAGCACGACGAAGAAGGCCGTGGAGCCGCGGTTGCTGATTCTCCCGCCTGCCAACTTCGCCATTCCCTTCCTTACGCGCCCGCCCAAGAACAGAGAAAGAGAGAGAGAGGGAGAAGGAACGACTTATTTTGTGGGGAGTCAAAATTTCTGAGGAAGTATAAATCGTTATTTAAACCTCGAAATAAGGCCCTGTAGGTTCGCCGAAATTGGTCTAGAAGAACTCAAACAATTATTTTTCAGCTCTCTGTCTTACCAATAATGTGATAAAAACTAGAAAAGGGAAGGCCATTGGAGTACCGACCAAAATTGGTGTTTTCCCATTAGTGGTTCTGATTTAGCACCGCAAAATGCGGAATCTAAAGGTCCTGCTCTGATCCATGTGTAGCAATGTCAATGTTTGGCATCTGATCTCGCAGCAATTTCCAATTTGAATCTGATTAGTTGGACTTTCTTGAGAAAATTCAGCTCTTATTAGTAATCAAGTTTAAATCAAACCCAAAATTTGTTATGGGGGCATTTGATAGCCTTAGATTTCTTCCTCTTCGTTCTTAAATCTGACATTTTCTCAACACAAAGAAGTTAAATGTGGATCTTAACTGTGAATTTTAGGTCTAACCTGTCCTTATCTTGATAAACCATTGATCTTTTGTCACATCAGCAACGTCAATTCCACATCAAATCCAAGGATTGCAAATTGTACCAAATGCCATTATAGGTTTTTCTTCTCCGATGTCCAATTGTGCTAACGTCTGAGCCTGACTGTATGTAAAAACTCAGATTTGATTTTGTTTTTGACATATTCTGAATTTGGATCCAATTCACATTCCCTTTCGACAATAACCAATTAGTTATTGTGGTAATTGTTATCTGGTTAGTAATCAAATTTAGATATTGCATAGGTTCTTCTTGTATGATACTGATTACAGCAATCTCAACCTGCTTACATGTGAAAAATCAAAATTGAGTTCCTACTTTCTTCATTGGCACTGGGAAATTGCGAACAGATGTACATCTTTGAGACTTCTTTGATGCTCCGTGTTTGGTATGAGCTTTCATGCATTCTGACTTTGAACCTAAGTCAAAGTCCTATTGAGCAATCCAATTATTTAGATATGGTAATTGTTAGTTGCTATGTTCAATCTAGATTAGATTTGCTCTGCTTGAATCTTTATCAAGAGGACTCTCTCTCTCTCTCTCACACACACACACACCTCCTTTTCTTTCTCATTTAATGTTTCTTGCTTTCTGATATACCAGACCAGTTGGGTAAGGGATAAAAACCCGACCTCTTAACTTTATGTTAAAAAGTGTTTAAAATAAAAAGTGAGCTTTTTAATTTATTTATAACCTCTAATTTAACATAAACCATGCCTTAGTGCAAGTCATCTTTACAAAAAAATAATTGATTTTTATACTATCAAAATGTTAATTTTATGAGAAAAGCTCATTTTGTTACTATTAAAAAAATTAAACATTATTTAAGTAAGAAAATGACTAACTTAGTACATGTTTCTCATTAAATCACTCTTAAAATCAAGGTTATATTGCAAAAAATATATTTTAAAAATTAATTTTAATAAGTCAGGATTTTGTCTCTTACCCAAGTGGTTTGAGTTATATATATATATATATATATATATATATATATATATATATATATATATATATATATATATATATATATATAGAGTGGTACCCAAGTAGATTTACTAACTTTCTAAGCATATCTCCATGGCAATGATCATAATATTCATCGGATTACCAGCTTAATAATTCTATTGCTGATATTTATTACAATATTAGGCGCTGCTCTACAAGATGCAGTCGCATTACTACTTCATGACGCTTATTTCTTTGCACCTGCTGAACAGCATAGACAATCAATTCCGGCGGCAAAGTACTTATCAGTCAATCAGCTGTTGCTGCGCTGGAGAGGCAGAGATTGACCAGTGATGAAGGATGTGAAGAGAGCCAAAGAGTTGCTCGGCTTAAACATTGGCACTGCGTGGCCGGCTCCTCGAAATGTTACAAACGTCAGCCCTTCGTATTCTTGTAACCAGCCACCCACCTGCAAGTCAGATCAAAATAAAGAGTTTTTCCTTTTTTTTCTTTTACACATTTCAGGATTTGAAATGATGGAAATGTATCCTTCATCAAGTCTCCCATTGGCAATCCATACTCAACATCATTTGGCAACACTCGGCTTATTGATTTTGTGCATAGTAATAATAATGTGGGCGATGTGCGCAGGTGTAAGAAAACAAGAACAATTAGAAGCTGATATTTATTATACACTTACTTATATATATATATATATATATATATATATATATATATATATATATATATATATATATATATATATATATATATATATATATATATATATATATATATATATATATATATATCATGAATGAATGGCGGCTATCTATAGTCACCTAGTTCACTCATGAGAACAATATATATATATATCATGAATGAATGACGGCTATATATAGTCACCTAGTTCACTCATGAGAACAGTATGATCCACCATGATGAACAGTTAAGAATAAAAAATGAGAAAAATATGTGAACTAGTTATAAAGGATGAAAATGTCAATCACAATTTTCTTTTTGCTTTTCTTGTAACCTTCCATCACGGTAGATTCCGCAGCCCTAATGGGTGAGCTGGTGACTCTAGATAGCAAGATATATATATATATATATATATATATATATATATATATATATATATATATATATATATATAGAGAGAGAGAGAGAGAGAGAGAGAGCAAATGTAGTCCCAAAGTTTCTATTCCACATGTCAGTATCGTATGTAAGAAAATACTTGTAGGTTAACTTTTGAGCTCTTTTACATTAAAAGCCTCCTTTTACTTTTACGTCAGCTCTTTTACATTAAATCCTTTTTTCTGTCATTAATGACTTACCCAAGTCTCCAAGTTGACTCACTAGGTCATCTAGTGGCCATCAATCGATCTGATCACACTAAGTTCCAGTATTGCCAACACTTTAAGCTCGATAAACCCATCATATATATTTTTTTATAATCACAATTTGTTATTAGAGATACTACATTCATAAAAAATCCCCATTAATCCCAAATTACCATAAGTTGGTTGTGATTTTTCCGCACCTCCATGTTCGATTTGATGTAATAACAAATGTTACAGAGACGTTACCTGCATCTGATGGTACCATGGCCTCCATGATCCAATCTTAGGCAGCCCAAGAGAATCGATGCTGTACCTTGTTGATAGAACTGGGACCCTTCCATCTGTATCCCCACTGCGTAGAACAAATAGATATTATATGTTAATTAACTGATTAATAGGAAGCTTCATGAAAAAGAAAATGAAGTTAACAAGATCAATGACAGTGGCACAAGTTACTTTTACCTGTATACCCAAATCTTAAGACCTGCACCTATAAGCTTGCTATATATGGGCAGAACAGATGGTTTGGAGTCTTTCCAACCATGGAATACACTTGTGCTGCACCCATTATAAAAAATTACTCAAAAAAATTAAAAACAAACTACTCCACTATTTCGAGTAATTTTAATATAAAACCAAGTGAAAAAGGTTGGTTTTTTTTTTTTTTTTTTTTTTTAACAAAGAAAAGTTTGACACTGAGAAAAAAAATAAGGTGAGAAGAGAAAATGAATTAATATTGACAATGGCAAGGATGAACTACTTGCAGATGCTCCAGTCCTTGAGGTTGACGCCATCACTTGCATGGAGGGCTTTCTGGACTTCAGGTCTGTTATAGAAAGCATGGGCATAGTCATCCACACAGGGATCATAATTCCCACCCATCATCCTTGGCATCTGAAAATATATGTATCATTGTCATTGTAATGATTAAACAATGAGGCAGCCACTGCAGTTTATATTCTAATCAATGACCAAGGAGAGTTCTGCACAGGGATGACACGAGCATCTTGGATATGGTGGTCACAATACCAGGTACCCTTTATTATCTGGAAATTTTACCAGTTTTAGGCATTTTATCAAGAAAATTTCTGAAGAATTACTGGCATAGAAAATGCACAAAAATGCAGTAATAAGAATGAATTTGGTTTTCATCAGGTTATGTCTTAATCGATATTTGATATCTTCAAAATCGGTCCTTTTTAAACTATGTTTTTTTCAGCACTACACGGAATTTGAAAATCTAGCTTTAAATTGACAATATTTTCAGACAACTTTCGAGATTTTTTAACTGGATTATGAACTACTAACCATTGTGAATTCCTTCTTGTACACTGGGCCCGTGGTGTAAACTCCAGAGTTAGAACTATTGTTGATGCAGAGGGAAGTGTAGAGACTGTAGATGTCAATCTCTTTATATTGCTGCAGGACTTCTTGCACAGACTTATTGCACTCCTCGTTGCTCCATGTTTTGCTGCTGTTGAAGTCGCATGTTTCTTTGATGATGCTGTATGTTTCATCTGAGACCACAGCATGGCTCCACGCATAATCCACCATGCCTTGCCAATCCTCTGCATCTGAAGTCTCTGGATTGCCCAACTGATTCCATTTCAAACCAGTACCTTTCAGCATCGAAATATCTCAAAAGGAATTTAACAGAAAAACGAAAAGCTATCTTCTGTTAAAAAGAAACATACCAAGAAGCCCTTAAGGTCAATATATAGAGATGGATCCTTGTTCATGTCATAGATAAGTTCTGCCAATTCTGGAACATACTTCCCTGCAGATACAACCAGTTTCCCGCAGTTATTCTTTCACTGAGGTTTTCATGATAAGTTTGAAAAGAATTATTTGGTGATCTATCAAGATTACTTTTCATTTATTTCAAAATGAAAACTAAGCATAACCATAGAAAGATATTGGAAAACATAAACTGAAATTATATTCAGCAAGTTGGCCTGGCAGATCTTAATCCTACTGGGTCCAGATCGAGGATGCAAACTTAAGGAATTTTAGCTCATGACAAGGTCCACATGCAGGTTCTGACAGAGTTTCATCTGCTTTTACAAGGCTCAAACTGGAAAGTGAAATTACCTATGGATAAATGCATGAGTTACAGGATGACGAATAAGTACCTGCATAACTCTCTCCTGCAATGTAGAAGCTGCGATTTCTGTATTCCGGGAATTTCTTGAACCACTTGTGCAGAAATGTGTAAGTGTCATTGGCTGTCGTTCACACACGTAATTTCATTAAGAAAAGTAACAAAGAACAAATTTCTATGACAAACAATCTCTCTCTAGCTCTCCCTCCCTCTCTCTGTCTCTCTCTCTTCGACAAAAGGATAAAGAAAAAGTGTCCACGACAAACGCTCTCTCTCTCTCTAGATGTTTCCCTCTTTTATTTACCAGTAAAGTCATCTCCAAGAAGGTCGTAGTCGGACGTCATATTTGAGTATGAAAAGCCAACACCAACCGGCGACTCCAGAAACAATATGTTAGCCTCTGCAACATAACGTCATCAATGGTCAATACTGCTTTAGCAATTTATCCTTTTCTTTTCTCCTCGGTCATTGTCATACCAATTAAAGTATGAAAGTACCGTATCCCACCTTTGTTCCAAGCGTAAGGATTGAGCTCCAGACCATTTCCTCTGGAGTTGATAATGAAAGGGCCAATCTCCTGTGTTGCCCCATACCCCACTGAAGAACAGCCTGGGCCTATACATTGACACGAATAGTCCTTTTCAGTATCTTTTTTATGAACGTTTAGTATTGTGACATTCCATGTCAAATACTTTGCCACAGTATTAACTATTAAGCAGACAATCGGCACATATGAAAATGATTGGTGTTTTGTAGCTTCTATAGGCACTTATCTGCACATCATCGTTTCTTAGTTTTCATCTATACATACGACAGAAATGTATAACTAGAAAGCAGTTTTTGTATGCCTTGTATTCATAACTACTGAAGATGACAAGTAAATGCATTTGTAGTTCTACCTTAGTTTCCATTGAGACCAATAATTTGGCATGATTTATATGCTTGATGCCATAACTCTCCATAAAATTTGACAGTTTTCAAGATGTAGCTTAATGAAAATGACAGTGCGTAAATCCTGAAGAGCACTACCTCCATTTAGCCATAACACCAAAGGTTTCTCTCCTTTGGCGCCAGAGGCAGCCTTGAAGAACCAATAGAAGAGCTCCCTCCCATGCTCCTCATTTACAGTCACATAACCTGCATAATGCTGGAAACCCACCTGAGGCTGCCCTGGCAAGTCTACAACCAAGTCCTTGAGCCCCTCAGGATTCACTCGTTTCTCTCCTGGATTGAAGGCATGTCTCTTAGCCCCAGCAAGTTGCACACAGCAGCAAGCAACAAAGCAAAGAACTAAAAAGAACAAGGATTGGCACATTTTCTTTTACAGGGGTACCTACCAGCGTACACAAAGACTCAACTTCCCTCATATTTATACTCTTCAGATGAAGAACAAAGACAAAATCTCGAAAGGTTACGAAAGAATTAAATTGTGAAAGAACCAAGAAAGGAAGAAAGGATTATTAGGTCTAGATGGGTGTGCTCTAGGATTAGATTGGCATCTCAAGACGTGTCTAGTGCATTACAGGGATTGAAAAACTTTTTGTATTGACACTAGTGGAGTCTTAATTGTTTAGTGTTATTGGATCAGTCCAAACTACCTGCCTTCTTTGCCGTTAAGTTCAATGACATGGATGACTGTTGAAACATGACGGTGATCCCAACTTTCCATGGTAAGCAAAAAATATGTGGAATGGCCTTTTTCCTAGTCTGAATGCCATTTTTAGTTTTCCACTTTGGCATCTTCTACTAACTATCAATGTCTTCTGACATCACTCAAGAATTGAAGCGTGAAATCATTGGTCAGCCAAAGAATTGCACCTAATGCAAAAGTTTAGAAAACCGGTTTATGTTTTTTCTGTTAATGGACAGAAATGCTGAAACTAGTGCAGTCAAGCTTGTGAATACGACCCTCTTTTTCTTGCTCAACAGATAGCTACTAGAATGGCTAATGCTTATCTAATAAGAAAGGTTCATTTCAAAAATGCAATGACTGGCAAAAGTGCACAAGAATTGGAACTTGAGTTCGATGGTGGCAGCAAAAAATTGACACTCGTGGTCTTATTCTTATGGTGATGATGGCATCTAAAACTCTAGAATGGGTAGGGATAGTGTTTTGCTTTGTTGCTGAACTGTGAGGAATGCAACTTAACTGTACAAATGCAATGAAATGATGGAACAAGATATCTCCAAGATATGTCTGCATGGCTGTTGCGACGCATGCATGAAGGTGTGGTGGCTAATGGACTTTCTAAAAAGTTGCAGGGTTTGGTGCCATCTTATCATGAGCTGAGGATTGGGCATTGGGGATTGAATTGAACCATAACCAATTTTTGATTTACTTCAGTGGATGCTTTTCAGCCAGTACAGAAACTGTGAATTTCTCATTATGTTTTGTTTGTTTTTTTCTTCTTTTTTCTTTTGGAAAAATATTAGCACGTTTTTCAGTATTACAGTTCCTAGAGCAGAAATGCTGATATAAAACTTCCTGCCGGAATGCATACAATCAGTGTCCAACTTATTAGAGAGGAGAAGGTTGGGAAACAAACGGAAGTTATTCTCTTCAGCTTGTTCTAACTCATGAAATCTGCAATAAACAAGTGTGTCTTGCTTCAGTCATGTTCTAATTAGAATTTTACACTTTTTGTGGTGCTACTGAAGATTGCACTCGCTGAGACAGCTAAAGCCAAAGAATTCCAAGTACTTGCACCATCTGTTCAATCGAGTCAATCAGCTAACCAATCCATATAACCGAACAAATTTCTTATTGAAAATGTCAGCGTCTGAATGTATGTGTATCAGACTGTGCCACAAGCTAGATAATTTCATTTTGTGGAGTAAAGGGGCATAGAAGAGCTTCTTATATTCCATATATGCAGTGACTTCTCACTCAGAAGACTAGAAGAGCCTTCCTGACTGTTTTTCTCTCCACTTTTAACTGTAGATGTTCCTTGAGCGGCTATGGCTCTTGTCCCTAACCTATCATGATATGTGGGCTATATATATTCAAGGAGCCATGGAAGCTGATTGTGGTATGCAACTGGCAGTCAAGCACTTCTTCGTGGGTACATGGCCAACTATTTAGGCCACCATTGTAGTGATCACCGTCCAGCTTTTAAGGTGTGTTTTATAATTTATAGTGATCACCGTCCAGTTTTTTAAGGTGTGTTTTATCTTTTATGTGTGGTTCATGTATATTGATATAGACACACACACACACCTTAAAATCTGCACGATGCTCACTGCAATGGTGGCCTGAATAATTACGTTGTTTTATATAAAGGGAGAGAGAGAGAGAGAGAGAGAGAGAGAGAGAGAGAGAGAGAGAGAGAGAGAGAGAGAGAAAGCACCTTTAAATGATGAGCCAGCTCTTTACTAAACGAGTCGAAATCAAGCTTCATTTGAAGCACGATAGTTAAGATTTGAGTAGTATGAACTCTAGACTCAATCAAGTCAACTCGGCTTGCAGCTACGATTTTGTGTTTACCAACATTCCCCAAATACTTTCATTGTTTTCCAGTGAATATGCTTCTTCTTCCGTCTCTCCGTTCATTTGTTACTTCAAGCAGAAAGGGAGGGGAATCATTTCCTTCAGCATGGCCTCAAATCGCCATCCTTCTTCTCCCGACGCTCCTCACAGACGTGAGTCTGTGACCGATGCGAGGAATGGGATCATTGAATATCATCAAGTCTCTTGGTCACTTTGGCCTTTAGAAAAAACCGAGGTCTTTGATGAAGTTTAAGATGTATAAACTTTTTTAGACTCCTTTGGTATCATGTTCAAGAACCAACTACCTGTCTCCGTTTTCGTTTCACTTTCAAAAACTGATTTCATCACATATAATATTTCATCGAATAACATGCTTCTTTGTATCATGATTATATCACTGAAACCCTTTGTAACATCAAAACATCCAATAAATATACATTTTTTACTTTTGTGATTCTTTTTAATTGTTCTCATTTGAAATAATAAAACTTAATCATAAGAAATGCACTCAAAAGCATATAAATTATGTACGTTGGATTTGCTTTTCCACCAAACCGAATAAGGTATTTGATTGAGATTGTCTTACTTAATGAGATGCCGCAAAGATGAATTAGAGTAGCCACTGTTCCACCTAAAAATAATTTGAAACTTGACCCTGACTCAAGATACTTCGAGAACAATTGAACAATTGGTTAGTTTCATTTTGTTCTATAGTCTTCCTTACTATAAATCACTTATGAATGACATTTTGCTTTCAAAAAAAATTCAAACCCATTAGATAACTCTCTAATGGTACACCCACCATCTTTTTTTGCAAATGTTTTACACTCTTTGAATTTGTGATCAATTGCATTAGACTTGTAAGAAATAAAATAAAGTCACTTCATGCGTGTGAATTCATCTGTAAAAGTAAAAGCGTATCTACTATGTTTGTTCAAAAGGAAATGATAACTTATATTGTTTCTTATAAATGTAAGCTTCACAAACTTTGCTTTCAAATCAACGTACAAAAGACAAGCCAAACATCAATTTTCCTCTAATTGACAACTTTAAGGTATCAAAGTGCAAATGACCCTAATTATGATAGTAACCAAAGTTTTGACTCCTCATCAGCATTGGCAACGAATGAATAGTAACTAAGCAAGACAAATCAAGAAGAAACATTCTATTTTGAACCATGTTTGATTTAGTAAGAAGTTGCCCATTATATTTCTTTCTAATCTTGCATACAATATCATTATCAAAGATATCTAAGCATCTCGTTTCTTTTCATCAACCCACACTAAGCAAATTATGAACTAATCCCAGGGCACAATAAACATCATGAACCAATTGTGTCATTCCTGACTTTAACCTTTATCTGCATTGTCCATGTTCCTTAACTTTTTTTCTTGGTTGCTATTTCCAAGCCATACACGTCGTTGTATTGTTTTATATTTATTGCTATCATTGTCTTTAATCCAAACACATAATTTGGTTAAGCATCGCATAGCTAAGAAAGTTCAATTCTTTTGAAAGTTGTAGCAAGAAGCTAATTTAAACACCAGATAAACTCATTAAAGAAAGTAATAGAATTATACATGGAGTCTTTTTGCAACTAATCGAGCTTAAGCTAGGACAAGTCTATCTTGGTTAGTTTAATCTTTGAGCTCAAGCTCGGATCGTTTACCACAGTAGTCAAGCTTGATCTGCTCAAGCCCACGTTGGGTACTGCTACTGAAAAAAACTGAGTCTGGTGACAAATGGAATGAACTACAAATCAATTGCAAGGATGGTGCAAGAAACACAGCTCGTGGACCTGAAGCAAACATGGGTGTGGCGTGCTGCATCTTCAATGCAACTCTAAAGATATAGGGATGTTGCTAGCTACTTGGTGCAAGAAAGCAGCAATGAAGGAGTCATGACATTTGCTAACAATGGCAGTCTTCAAGATAATGTTGGGAATGAAAGCAGAGGTGGAGGTTGTAGCGGATTTGTAATGGGTATATGATATTCATTTGAAACTGAATCAGAATCCATGCAATTGAATATTTACTTAAAACTGAATGCAAATACAATTAGATGTCATTTTCTTAAATTTTAATCTGACTTAATTTCTTATCCCGAGTCATTTTTTTATCTATATCTGACTCTTGTTAAGTGTTCTAGTAAGGTATTTAATCCTGCTCTCATGCTGCATGTTAAAAACCATGGATTTAGGATTAAAAAGGTGGGGGGGGGGGGGGGGGGGGCCCGACCTTAAATCACAACCTAAGTTATTTCGGTGTGATCAAACGCGAATAAGCTGGAGAAGTCAGTTGTCATACAAGCCACCCTAGTTTCACTCTCATCTACATGTCTCTAGCTTGGCAGGCCAAAGATAAGATCAGAATTATATGAGATCCAGAATGTTTATCTAAAATAAAGTTAAGTACTAGGCAGTTAGAGTGCTTGAACCTAGTACTTAAAGTACTATCTCTGGTCAAAACAAAGCCGTATCTAGTGGCGTCCGCAATAATTAGTGGGACAAAATGCTCTTTATGAGTTTTGATATCTCTTTTGAAAGGTGTTTTGATGCCACTTTTGAAACTAAGCAAAAGAATCAACCTACTTTCTCTGTAATAAAAGAATATTAGTCAAAGTGCATTATTAGGTGTCTAATGAAAGCTGCATTATTACTAATAGTGAGTTTTGGGTGAATGACATGTTAACAACCTACCACGGGAAAAGATGTCCCTTTTCCCCTTGTTTCTGGGGTCCTAGGCTGCATGCGTGTTAGGGATGGCAATGGTGCACTCTTTTAATTCATAATCACGTCAATCAAATCAATTTTCATTCACGAATGTGTTTAAGATGATCGATGATAAATAACATCAACACAACAATTGCATATAAAATACCAAGTTGTATGTCAATTATTAAATCAATAGACTCAATCTTCATTAATTAATGCATGTCGTGCCCTACCACTTAGTAAGTAGATGCATTACATCCAGTGTAATGAAGCATGTCGCTTTGCAAGACCTTAGCCCGACCAGCTACGTCATGCTCCTTGAAGCTAGAGAATTCAAACTTGATTTTGGAAATTTATGCGGTCCAGTTATTGGTTAGGAATCTGCCTGAACCCACTTGCAACCCGATTGGTCGATTGTTTTTCCTTTCCATAGTGCGGTTCAGATC
Source organism: Nymphaea thermarum (assembly GCA_011799765.1). NCBI lineage: Eukaryota > Viridiplantae > Streptophyta > Magnoliopsida > Nymphaeales > Nymphaeaceae > Nymphaea > Nymphaea thermarum. The sequence continues at coordinate 90,315 of JAANDH010000720.1, forward strand.
AAGTGACCAATGCGCCGCAACCTTGCTTTAGTCACTTCAAGTTTTCAAAACGGAGAAGATAAACGCTTTGCTTTTTAAATTTCAATGGTCGCTTGACGAAACTTTCGCTTTGTAGGATTTGATTAAAACCAAACCAACGTTCGCCTATATATGCTGATCTAAGTTCGTTCCTTTGACCTACAAGTTAAAGGAAAAAATGAGGAGAACCGGGTTTTTGGAGAGAGAGAGAGAGAGAGAGAGAGAGAGAGAGAGAGAGAGAGAGAGAGAGAGAGAGAGAGAGAAATTTGATAGCTCCCTGTTTGATTTGTTGAATTGGTGGGGAGACATTTGATCGTGAAAGTGACTCCTCCCTCTAGGGCTGGGTGAACGAGTAGACCTGCCCGGCCCTCATGATCATGAAGATTGTCCACTACGAATGGAAAAATGTTCTACTACGAATGGAAAAATGTTCTAGATGGATCATGGACGACTTGAAAAGGGCACCACAGGCTTTGCTTTTATCTTTACGTGTTGAAAAAAAAAGAGTTCGGTTAGAATATTTTTTCTACTTTTTGTAAAAGCTTTTCCATTATAAGTTGAAAATTAATGTTGAATAGCATAACGTAAGTATACATATTACTAGAGCATGCACCAAATCATTTCAAGTCGGCTTAGCTCGTAAGCATGCACCAAACTTAACCGCCGCTCCTCCTTTTTTATGGCAAAAAGAATGTTTCTAGTTTGGGATGTGAACAGATCTGAATCAGATATACTTTTAACTGTATCTTTTTAACTGTATCTGTCGGATCTTCATGTATTTGGATTCAAATTCATATGTTCGAATCTGAATCTGAAGTCTGATTCCATAATTTGAATCCAATCTGAATGCTATTTTTGCATTCATATCTGAATGTAAATCCCAATTTGGAACCAAAACTAGCTGACTTTCACGATGCAAGAGTATTAGATATATGATATTTATTTAAAACTAAATCTGATAGGATATTTATGTATATTTGAATCCATATCCAATTCGATTTCCTAATCAAGTATTAAATTTTTTTCGATATTCATTTTTTTCAAAACGGTTCGGTTAGATATTCCATCTACATTGACATTGGTTGATCCCTAGCGGTGATTATCTTCACCGGTAGAACACATGGCAAAGATTCCTTCCAGTATTTACATCAATAATCCAATCAAAGAAGTCAAATAAATAAATCTTTTAGTGAGTATGTATGCAACATTTACAAATTTTGTGATGCAATATGGCTTATAATAAAACAAATGAGTTAAATATGTATATATAAGCATGCATCATGTATAAAGTTTATGATAAAGAATGCAATGTGACCTATAATATAGGTATATTAAGTTATTAGTAGCACTCAAAGAAAAAATGAAGAATTTTATAGTGGTTTTGCAGGATAGCTGTCTAGCTGGGTCCATTTGACTACTCTTTATCTCATCCCTTATGTTTTGAGAGAGGCTCGTTCTCTTAACGAGAAAATATAACCAGAAAATAAATTAATAGTCGTTCTTTATCAAATAGATTATTTAGTCTTTGGTGATGGGCTGAAATAACTCCCGTTTTATTATTTGATGTTTGGTTTGAATGATTCTCAAATATTAGAGTTCTTGAGTTGCTCCTTCGATCTTTAACATTTTCATTTCAAGTCCATCGATCTCCTCAAGATTGAGCTTGTTTGTGAAATGGGTGAAATTTGATCTTGCTAAAGGCTTAGGGAAAGTGTGAGTTGGTTGAGTTCGAGACATAACAAAACTTACATTAGATATTGCTTGACTGGCCACCTGCTCTATAATGAATTTATCACGATCTTTTCATCAATACTTGATCAAACTAGAGAGAATGACAAAGTTGCATTAATACTTGATCCACAACAAGTGATATATATATATATATATATATATATATATATATATATATATATATATATATATATATATATATATATATATATATATATATATATATATATATATATATATATACTACGCACTGGGACAAAACGATAGCACTGAAGTGTTTGTTGTTGAAAGACGTACGCAAACTATTAGAAAGAAAACCCTTCGCTGGTTGATGTTGTCCACATCCCAAGTGATAAAAGGTGCTTCTCCAAGGATGTGCACAAACTATTCAAAGGAAACTCTTTCACTATGTGATGTATCTTATGCTGAATCCAACATAGCATTGAATCCAACATAGCATTCGCAGAACTCCCATTAAATGACTTTGCTATGACTGATATAATAAATTGCTTAGTTAGTGCTCACCGCCAAATAGAGCGATGTAAGTCGCCTTCCATGATTTGAGCTTTTCTGAATAGCCAATATAAGTGACAACACCAAAGCTTTGGGATAAGACAGGATACCATGGGCCGAGGATAAGCCAAAAGCTGAGAGACCAAGACAGTGAGAACAGTGCTATTACACTACGGCCTTGGTAAGAGGCAGTGGTGGAGCCACATATATGGGAGTGGAGTGTGGGCAGTTGCCCACACCAGCCTCAGAAATTTTATTTTTGATAATTGAAAAAATATGTTCATTTATATATAACACTGCTTCTTAAAATGTGAATGTTTTATATTTACCATCCTTCAACCCAAAATTCCTAGCTCCGCCACTGGTAAGACGTTTCAGCTTAATGCTCGGAAGAGCATGAGGATCCGATGCAGGGGCAGAACCAACAAATTTTCGTTGCGAGGGTTAAAATATAATTTTTGAATTTTGATATCAGTTAAACTAATATTTTTAAAATTTACGTATAAATTATTGAACATTTAAAATATGAAGGAGACCTTACAGGATGAGTTGAGTGAAGCTTGATTCTTTTAATCACCACAGCTTGAAATTGAACTGGAAAATAGCAGAGATGTGCAAGTTAATGACAGGGGCCGAACCATAGGTTCCCACACAACTCACTCTCCATTACAATATGCGGGATGGGGCATACACTTTGAGCTTGTTTGGTTAGAGGGAAAATGAAGAAAAGGGAAGAATTGAACAATCTCTCTTTTGTTTGGTTGGCTAATTAGAAAGGAGGGAAAGAGATAAAGTGTGTTTGGTTGGGATGAGAGGGAAAGGAAAGGGAGGAAAATGAAAAGATTGTGTAGTGTAAATACAATCTCTCTCAAATCGGACGGATTGGAAAGGAAAGGAAAGGGAGATAGGAGCAAAAGTGTTGACTGCGCACAATACCATTTCCTTCACGTTCTTAATTTTTTAAACATTTTGACTGTTAGGGGTATTATTGTAAAGTATTAACATTTCATTTCCTCTTCTTTCTTTTGTATCCAAACAAACTTTTTAATCACCTCTTTCCTTTCCATTCTTTTTCCTTCCCTTTCTCTTCCCATCCTTTTCCTTACTGACTTACGATCTCATTGGGAAGATGGGAGTTCGCCAGAAGATTACTACTGCGTGCTAAGTCCAGCCATAAACGCCATCGTGTTGGGCCCATAAACGAAGCTAAATGAAGTTGTACATGAATTTGAGATTGAATATTTGATGGTGGGAATACACCCATGTCTACAAGGGAAGCCAGTTCTGCAAGTTTCCGAGAACTAAAATGCTGTCACAGTAACCTGAGCAGGTTGAATGCAGAAGCAGCTCTTTCCAGACTTGAGAAACATCAAGTAGCAACGTTGAATCCATCTTGGTCGCCAAGAAAGCAACAACGTCAACATATGAGGAGCAAATGATATTTGCTAAGAACAAGCGCTTCCAAGGACATTTGAGGCATCTGATGTTCCAGAAAGATTTTCATCCTAGCAGGTGGGGCAACCAGCGAGGGGACATACCTTAAACAAGTTTTGAAGATAAAAAAAAACCAGTGCAGGCTGATGAACATTGATCCATACGTCTCATTTGTGAGCAAATTGATAACCCCAGACACAAAAATGAACAACATCGAATGCTAATATCCCATTAAACACCCCATTACACATTTGTTCTTGTTGCAAATAATTTTTTTTCTGGTGGTTGGCACAACATACAAGGTAGGGGCTGTTAGATGACCAGTTACGAATTCTTGTGTCCTCAATTTCTTGTACTATAAAAAAGAGAAGAATGGTACCCATATATAAGGTGAATTATAGTGGAAGTATCACTTTAAAATACCATAAACAACCACATTAAATGAAGAAACTTTGGCTTTTTCTTGGGCAGCAGGACCCAACAAATATATTTTCCTTTCTCATTTGTTAAAGAAAAGCGTGGAGTTCTGTTGGGTTGATAAGGCAGTCCAACAAGCCAACAAGTGCGTTTTTCTTTTCATTTTCGAAGGAAAGCGTGGAATTCTATTGGGTTAGTAATGTAATCGAAGAAGCATTTCCTACCAACCATTCACCTTGGCGCATACAAATGTCATCCAATGATGACAAAGTGCGACTCCCAAGGGCCAAGCAAAAACCAACCAAACATGGCGGACCATCCTCCCAGCCGCAACTTCTGGGGAGACACTCCTGAGCAAGAGCACTATGCCTCCAAGGGCATCCAGTCCTCCAAATCCTTCTACACCTCCCCAAGAGGCCTCTCCCTCTTCACCAGATCCTGGCAACCCCTCGATTCCCGTCCACGCGGCATCGTCTGCATGGTCCATGGCTACGGCAATGACATCAGTTGGACCTTCCAAGCCACCCCCATCTTCCTCGCTCAGATGGGTTTTGCTTCCTTTGCTCTTGATCTTGAAGGCCATGGCAGATCAGAGGGGCTCAGGGCGTATGTACCCAGTGTTGATCATGTAGTGGATGATTGCTTCTCTTTCTTCCAGTCAATAAGAGAAAGGGAAGAGTTCAGAGGGCTGCCCTCTTTTCTTTATGGGGAGTCCATGGGAGGGGCTATCTGTCTTTTGATCCATTTCAGAGACCCCCAATCATGGGAAGGAGCAGTTTTGGTGGCGCCCATGTGCAGAATCTCAGATAAGGTGAGACCCAGATGGCCAATTCCGCAGATTCTTACTTTTGTAGCAGGGTTTGCGCCTACCTTGCCCATCGTCCCCACTGCTGACCTAATGGAGAAGTCTGTGAAGGTGCCGGAGAAGAAGATTATAGCAGGAAGGAACCCCATGAGATACAGTGGGAAGCCCAGGCTGGGAACCGTGGTGGAACTGCTCAGAGTTACTGATTATCTTGACAGTAGACTCTGTGAAGTGAGCCTCCCATTTATTGTGTTGCATGGTAGTGCAGACGTTGTGACAGACCCAAAAGTTAGCAGCGATCTGTATGAAGCAGCAAAGAGTGAGGACAAGAGCATAAGGACTTATGATGGGATGATGCATTCTCTTCTGTTTGGAGAGACTGATGAGAATGTCAATTTGGTTAGGAATGACATCGTCTCTTGGTTGAGTCAGAGGTGTGAAAAATGAGTAGCAGGAGGATTGGTTATGTTCATATAAACAATTATGTGCCCGAGCATGGTGTATAATCTTTAGTTAAGAATTGGTCGGTTTATTTATATTTTAAACATGGGCCTCATTTTGTTATCAGCTATTGGTATTTTTGCTTGAGCCTCTATTAAATAATCATTATCTTGTTTTTTATGGTTTGACGCTGCCACTCTTTTTTTTTTCAGTTTTACTCTTTTACTGTACTTGGTCCAATGTGTTTCTGGGATATTCTGAGGAGTGTGCTAATCCAATTTCTCGAGATCTTGGTCTTCAATTTCCTTCTTCCTGTCCAAGAATGATTAATATGAAGGTGCAGATTTTTTTTCCCCAAGGCGTACAAACTACAAACAATTTATGCATAGAGAAGAATGTCTTATACCTCATGCTAATTAACATCAAGTACATAGATGCGAGCAAACGAATACTCCAGAATCCTCAAAGATCATCTGCAGACTTAAATACTCATACGATAAGTGAAACTGATTGGAGAAAAAAATTCTGGGGTCAATGAAACTTCATCTGGATGAAAGCAAAAGAAATCTTTAAAAAAATCGGTCGTTTTAATTGATTCGTGTGGGGGAGGATCATTGGCTATAAGGGGTCATAAAAATATGATCTTCATATTTCAACCCACTTTAGTACCAAGGTTTTAGATCTGAATTTACCACTGCCTTGTTTTTTGTCTCTAGTTATAGTTGCTACTAGCATGTTTGAATTGGGACCAAGTCACCACCTGCATGTCACCTACCAATACAGAGCATGCATTTGATTTTGCCTACTTGTGAGTGTTCTGATAAGAGTACATTGACAACCCAAATGAAGTTCTCTTATGCCTTAAGATAGGATAATAGAACCGATAGTGACCTGACCTTTACTCAATGTGCCTAGTTTTCTATAGCAGATCACTTCGAGGGCCAAAAGCATTTCAAAGTTAAGAAAGAAAATTTAATTTCCCAAATGTTTGGAAGAGAGAAAAAAAGAAAAAATGAAGGGCCATAATATTTTCCAGCATCCAGGAGTTCGTTAGACAAAGAACAGCATTGGAAAGCAGAATCACTTTAAAGCTTGGGGTCTTGTGGTGCATAAGAACACCCCGCGACAACCAAAAGAAAAATGGCTTGTCCCGGAAACATTAAATTAAGTAATCTTCTGAGCACGCACTATTAAATTATCAATTCTTTTTTTATGTTCATGACTCGATAACAAGTCCTATGACAGGATGATGCCCACAGATGGAGAGCAAAACCCTGAATCATGTCCCATGGCTCAATCACCGCCAGAGTTTTACCAGTTGTCATAAAAGGGGCTTACCAAGAGTTCAGTTATCAAGGCAGACCATTAAGTAGTCTGGTGGCCCTTGTAGGCTACATTATCATCTAGAAAACACAAATGATCTTATTGCAGAATAAGATGACTAAACATAAAAAAAAAATTAGCGCAAAGCAAAAGAATGAAACCCGTGTCCAGTATCAAGCATTTATTTCTTCTCTCAGTCTCAAAGGCCTCATTTGTTTGATGTTTGGGAATAACCAGAAACATACACATACACACCCACGCACACACATGAGGGTTTCTTCGCAGCCTAGAACAGAAGTGAAAGGTCTAACCAAGATATCCGAAACAAGGAGACAAAGTACCTCAACTTATCGTCAATAAAAGAAATATGTGAAATACATTGACTCTCAAATAAACCATCCCCTACCAAATGGAATTTCCAAGAAAAGAATGATCAGAACTGCAAGCTTTTGCCTGAAGATTGTTCAGTTGGCCGATGCTGTAATTACAGAGAAGAAGACAAAGATATGCACACAAGCTTCGTCTCACTGACCCCAGCCATTCACCTCCCTTCCCTGTTGGAACATATAAAGTTAGGAATAAGTGTGAGCAACCAGATAAACATAGGCCCTGATTCAAAAACCTGAAGCTGTAAGGACCTTAATTGGAGACTGGAAATCAGGAAAAAGTTGCCATCTTATTTTAGGAGTATACTGGCAGCACTAGAATGATTGGATATGATCGATAAAGAAATTAATGCTTCAAAACCTAGAAATTCAATTGTTGCTTCAAAACCGAGAAATTCAAAATATTCATTGCGCAAGATGAGTAGGTGACAAGTTTCAGGTAGTTTCTTGAAAATTCTCAATTATCGTTTGGCCACATGTGGAAGTTTCAGGCATCATTGTTTAATTAGAAAAGAAGTTCAAGTAAGCTGCAAGCCATACACATTTACCATTTAATCCATGGAATTGACTGATCCAATTGCTCCAGGAGAAATGCCAACAATTGCTTCTCATTTTTGTGAATCTTTGTTCTTGTGAATGCATTATGGACAAATTTCATTTGCATGAAATACTTCTAAAACAGAAGCCTGAAACACTGAGGGCACATTTTGAACAATTGAAGCCCGGTGGCAGCGTATCAGTTACTAGAAACTGGCAAAATAAGGCGGTCTTGACCCTGAAGTAGCTTGGCAGATCGAATCATATCCCCTGTTTTAAGTTGTGAAAGTATTTCTCTGCCAGCAGTTACGTACCTGCATACATAAAACAAAGTTGACATAAAGATTATGGAAATTTGGTTTGCCCTTCTTCCAGTTGAATAAACCATTCAGCTATATTAATAATACAGCTATTCCAGGTTGAGCAAAGAAAAGTATTACCCAAATACAGAAAATTGCCCTTCATCAAAGGACAAACCACCAAGGCCAGCCTGTGGAGTATTCCAGAAACAGTGTTACTAAATCATGAACAACAATCAAGAGAAAAAATAAACATAGTTAGCATGAAAAAGAAGAACCATTCTTTGCAGACAGCTAGTTGATCTTCAAAAAAATTAAAGCTAACAACTGGCAGAGAATTATAAAAAGGACCCTTGTATGATCTTATCAGAAGTTGGAAAAAAAAAGAGTTTATGCATGATCATTTGTCTGCAGGTAAATAATGTTTATCCATGTCCAATGACCCCACCACATAATTTATATTAATTGACAGGAGAATCGAAACTGCAAAAAAAGTGCTATAAATAATGAGAAATTTTTATTCTGATGTGTTTTTTGTGCTCTTCTTTCTATCTTCAATTCTCCCTTTTCATGAACCTCCTTAAATTACCATCCAAGAATTTTTGTTACGAGTTGCTTTAGAAAGTGACACTACCCAGATATTTATAAAACTCACATTAACAAGAGTTGAAATACTTGTATAAGAGAGCAGGAAACAGAAAAAACAACATACCCTTCGTTTCATATAAAAATCACCAAAGTAAGTCCATGCCTTTCCTGGACATCCTTCATCCAAGTGGCAGGGCATTTGTATAGCCAGATAACAAGACATTCAGTCCATAGAGTATTTGAGAATGCATAACAGGGAATGTACTTCCAACAATGTCATTCAAAAGTGAGCATTTAAGTAAGAGTCTTTACTTCAACTTCCATTTTAAAGTATGAAAACATAATATGGTACAACTCACGTGTTATGTTTACACAAAGCCATAGCAGACATGCATCAAGTTATGTTTTCCTCCATCAAAACAAGAGTAATAAGATATCCAGAGTTTAGCATCCTCAAGGAAATTAAAAGCGCTATTACAATATCCTTGAAGATTTTAATGTAAATTTTGTCATTCTGTGACAGAAAGGCAATATGCTCTTCTATTTGGGAAAGCATGTTGCTGCAGAGAGCTAAGATGTCAAAGTGCACAAAAGGTTTTCTCAATAAAATCTTGATAAATGTCAACCAACAACTACACACATAACATACAGTACAACAAGTATGTCTACGGATAGAGCATGATCATTCCAGAAAACAGTCAAATGCAGTCTATAAAAGTTCACTTACACTTCTCCTGTCATAGAGATAAATAAAGAATTGGGATGCTGATGAGTACTCATCAGAATCTGGACTATGTGCCATTGCAATTGCCCCATAAACAGATAATGGTAGAATTGGCAATTCTCCATCCTGTCCCAAAAATGTTTCTTAGGAATAACTCAAGACTTAACAAAACTATTCCAGCTCATATGTTGGTACAGGTAGCAATAGCATCAAAACTAACCTGCACATCCAGCATTGTCCTGTACATTGGTTCAAACTGACCAGATGGCATTATTTCCAAGGGAACACTAAAACCATAACTAGCACGCTCATTGTCGGATATGACAGCTTGGTTGACAGATTTCAACTTGATCCCATCATATGCTCCATCTAAGACCTAAAGCAAATTATTTTTTGGTTGTAAGTCAATGACAATAAGAACAATAAAGGGTAGTAGAACATGACTACTGAAAATTACATTATGATGGGAAAAAGAGGACTAGAGTTCTGGAAGTTACAGTTTAAACATTTTGGGCCAGGCTATGTTCTTGAGACAAGCAAAATCTTCACTGAAGGTCTTAAAATGTCTGAATTTTGAAAACTTCCAAAATTCTTTAAAGTTTAAACATCCTAAAACTGTTTCTAGAAACATATTTTGCTGAATAATTGAACTTGTCACAACATACTCATCACAACTGCATTCATGAGAATTTCTGCAGGTCAGATGTAAAAGATTTTCAGCCATGTATACATCATTTTCACGGGATATAAAAACAAATAGGGAATAAAAAATAAAGGGCACAGAATCAACTGTCAGTCTAAAAACTATCCAAGCTGTGTATAAATAAAGTCTGTGAGGATGCAAAAATAGAGCTACCTTACCAATTTTGCAAAATTTCCAGCAGTCAAAGGAGCTGAATATCCATCAAGAGCAACCTGGATCAATAGAAGCACCATGATTTAATTAATAAATTCTATGGTGGCACTTTGCGTGAAAAAAATGTGAATGGGATTTGAAAGCAAGTAGTTATACAAACTCATGCAACAATCAGAATGAGATGATAAATTTGATAAATCCACAGGAAGAACCACACACAAGAAAAAAAGTTAAGTGGACAAAAATACAAGTCTCTGGGCCCTTTTGAAGCAAAGGAAAAGAAAAAAAATGGGAAAAAAAGGTTAATAGTTCAAGACAATGTAAAATTGGTCTATCCTTGTACAGAAGCCTGCCAATGATCATACCAACATTTCAGTAAAGTGAAGCTTCAAATAAGCAGCTGATAAAAGAAAAGTATTAAGAACTAAACCTTCACCCTGCAACCTTTCTTTCCAGCTTCCTAATAGCCAAAAAGTTGGCACCTCTACAAGAAGTCAAACTATGATGTCTGTCAGAGATTGGATGTGTAGAGTGAGAACATCAATTGCAAACTCCATCCAACTATTGGATTGTTATGAGTATGAGGCCTTAGTTTTGTCAAGAAAATTACAGGAAAATCCCAGGAATTTTAAAAGAAAAAAGAAAAATATTGAATATTAGATATATCTTAAAAAAATCTTCTTTTGTTTTTTTGGTTATTTTTCTCCCTTCTTTCCTCTCTTCCTTACTTTTTTTCCTTTCTCTCTTACCTTCTATCTTTCCTTCTTTGTTCCTTTCTTTCATTCCTTTCGTTCCTTCCTTTCTTCTTTCCAACACTTTTTATCCTTTAACCTTTCCTTTCTTAATTTCCTTCCACCTATATTTTTTTGTTTTCTTCCTTTCCTCTTATATTATAAAAAAAAGGATCATTTTTTACCAAGGATAAAGAAAAATATCCTAAAATTCCTTTGGCAATATTTTTAAAAAATATTGGGACATTTTCGCAACAATAGCAGTTCCCTCCTTTTCGGCGATAATCACATCAAAATATTGCTGATATTTGTGAATGTATTTTTGACACACTTACTTCTATATTTGTAAAAGCATCCATACCAAATTGCATGAAGTGGTTGGACTCCTAGTTGACCACATGTAAGAGTCGGATGAGACAGGATTTCATTTACAACCAAAAATGCAGTTTCTTTGTTGTGATGAAAGGAAAATACTCATTTCCATCTTAACATTAGACTTTGAACATCATTAGCCTTTGAACTTACAAGTATTTCCAAATTTTGTGATACTGTATTTCCTTACAGACCTACCTATCTGTAAGCTTTTTTTCCCAAAAAAAAAAACCTTTACAGATGCAAACAAAGTTGACAGCATAAACGTACATTGAAGCCCAAACATATAGAAATCTCTGAATCTATTGTACAATAGGTTTGCTGTTGCAGCAAGGGCTTCACATGAGAATCCTAGGTTTGACAATCTAAGGATCTGAGATCAGACCTAAGATCCAAAACCAAAAATCACATTTTCTCATGTTACATGGTGAAGAAGACCCTATATAAGACTAGCGAAGAGGGGAGAGGGGAGAGAGGAGAGAGGAGAGGAGAGGAGGAGCTGTCTCATATCTTATTTTCATGGGCCTCAAAATCTGAGGATCTTGAGATCAAATCAGAGTTGATATAACAGAAAGACCCCCTAAACTTACCTGAATGGTTGCAACACCTTTTTGTTCCCCACCGGCGGCAGTAGAAAATTTTGAATCATCACCTTTCTCAAAAATAAACTCAACCATCCCTCTTCCTGTAAGCCTGAAAAAAAAAAAAAATTCCTGGTAGTGCTAAATTATACCCAACTGCATTCGTTAGCTAAGTAGAAATATTCTACAATGTCAAAGATTTCACAGAATCTCATTCCATAAGTCCGTGCTTGCAGGTGCAAGCTTTTAACGAACCAATAGTTGGAATGATTATTGTGGCTTAAATTTTTCATATATATATATATATATATATATATATGTAGAAAAAGACTTCATTACCCAATAAAATATTCTTTTGGGGCTCATAACGAACAACAGGGAGCAGTATGTACATTGCCAAAATAAACTAGGAAGATACAAGTAGAGAAAGAAACTGATCATTACTGAATTGAAGATATTATTACGAAGAGGATCAAATACAGAAAAGAAAATACCTTGGATAATTTAGATACTGGTCAGGTAATAAAAATGATAATCCTGGAGCCTGTCCACGAAATTTGGTAAGCATTCAGGACCTTCAGACATATGTGAAAAAGAAACAATAGAATATCTACAACTACGGTGGATTTTACGTCTTAAATCATGTTACGAAATGATAGTTGTTCCTTCAAGGAATGGCCAAAACCAAAATGTTTATGGTTATCATGATAAGGACATCATGATGATATTCGTAACTTACATGCTAGTATATATCCAATCTTTTGCAGTATATGTGCTAAAGTAATGCACTGCAAATCATTCATATTTTTTCTGTATATAAAGGGAACACAATCGTTTTGGAGCAGTAATTACATTTTTTATCCTAATATATTTGGTCTAAGTGAGAATTCTCTGCTTTTATTGTTTCTTCCTACCTTTCTTTTTTGGCATGGTAAATGATGATAGGTCAATCCATTTGAACTAAACACAGTAGGAATGCAGTTATGAAAAATCAAACAATGTTTCAGGGATGTCATGGGCAAATGAGAAATGGATGTGTATAACATGAGCCCATACACTGAGAATGTGGTGGTGATAAAGGATGAAAGTACTTTTTCTTGGAATAATATTTATTGCATGGACATTAAAATTCAATGAGATGTCAATTGAGAGAGTAAGTAAACAATTTTCATTATAGATTATACATGCACAATTGACTGGACAAAACATAAGAGTGCAATTCTACTGGAAGCTTCAAAGCACTAGGTTAAAAATCTCATGAACTGATTGAAAGCTAACATCTTCTGCTCTGCCAATTTTGTCTTTAACAGATATTCAATGGATTTCAACTTGATAATTGATATTAGATTGTCATACTTACTTGAAGCAACTCCAGTTCAGCAACCATATCCAGAGATGATGACAGGTTTACAGATATTTTATCTGGATCATTCTCTTTAATAGATTGAATTAGGTCTTGCAGTCCACCCTAGAGCACCATGTAGTTAAGCTTATTAAGCATTTCCAATAAAATAACCAAACAAAGTTGTTTACTAAGTTGTACGCAGATCAGATATAGAAGAACAACAAAAATCATATCCTAACAAGAGGCTTTGTTCAATTTTTTTAAAAATTAGCATAATATCAGTTACATGAATTGCATGTCAATGGGTGCCCTTGGAAATTTTTCCTAATGTACTTGTGACACCCCAAGTGTGTAGAATAAGACATGCAAACAGTCCTAGGTTGGACATTTGAAAATAATTTTGGGTTTATATACTTGTGTGTCATACTGTCAGGCTGTTGGCAATCCCGATTCATGACCTTTTTGGGTGCAAACTGAAGACAGTTACATGGTTGAGATCCATCTTATCAGAAACTCTAGTTATGAATTGGATCATGGCAATTGGTATCAGACCCTAATTCAATACTCGGACTTGCAGTCCAACTTGCACTTCCTCTAGGAAGGTGGATTGCAACACTCCAAGTGTGCAAAATAGCACTTGAAATAAACTTAAACTGAAGATTTTGAGAAATCTTCAGGGTTTATATACCTGTGTTTTATAATACCAGTTTTACTGCTTTGGAGCCCTTCCACCATAGCTAGCACTTGAGTTAGTTTTGGGTTCAGGCATTATAGTACTGCCATTTTCTTAATGAAAATTTTTGCCTTTTAGGAACTATAAGAACAAAAACAACAACTACTATATAATACAACTGGATATCTGAAGCTAGATATTTCAAAATAACATGACATGATTTGTATTTTTGAACTCTCTACCTTCCCATCCATCAATGAAGCATACACAGCTAATCCTCTTTCTTTCTGATCTGCTGGCAAGCTGTTTAAGATAGATTCCTTCTCATTAGATGCGGCCTGAAAATGATCATAAAACAAAAGCCAAACCTTCACACATGACTCTTATGCAATAATACTCTTGTACATACTTAAAATATGAAAGGTTCACTCGTTGCATTATTAGAACCCATAATAGTAGGAAAAAGAACAACACCTTCAAAGCCTTCTTCACATCTCCTTCCATTGTACCATAAGGTTTTCTTTGTGGGATCCTTAACAGGTATGAGATATTCTCCAGTGGTTCCTGACAACAATAACAAAGTAGCAATTTAACATAAATGTGGAAAAGTTGGATCTCCTAATATAGCTAATAAAAAAAGAAAAGAGAAAAATGTCGAAGATTGATATACCTGAATGGATTTCATAGCTGAATTTCCTGGAATGGCCTTCCTCAGGGCCAGTTCTGCGGTCCTCGGTACTTTGGTGTCAGGTGAATATAATACTGCGTCTGCATTAGGTATGAGCAATGCTCCTGAGCTACCCAAGGGCAATGGAGATAGAATTTGTACAACAATAGCAGCCACAGAAACAGCTTTCTGCAGCTGCTTTGTAACATGAAGAAACAATGAACTTGTAGGTATTGATGAAGAAACCTGCATGTCTGCAATAGCCTAGAATACAAAGATACAACAGAAACCACATTAAAGCGCCACTGTGATTAAAACTGACCATATCTTTTGCAAACTTAAGTAACTTCAGTGTTGCCAAATGCACATTAGCTGCATTTCTTTAAAATGTTCGAGGCAACATTCTAACAAAGCATAGAAAAGCATAAGATATATTTAATATTTTAATTAATTGGAAGACTGAAAGCTTCGAACAATGCAAGCTCCTTCATACCATTAACTACCACCCATTACAGGAAAAAGAAAAAAGTCATATACTACTGTCAAGGACTTCACAAAAATGTACACTGAATGAAATAATGCACATATTACAATTAATGCTTAAAAGTTACAAACGACAGGCACCACTTAATGAAGACAGAGAATGCTCGGTAAATTGCAGCTGAACAGCTCCTCGATCCTATTCTGGAAAGAACGCACATGCACACATGCTGGGCGGGTTCTTTCCTGTTTGCAGATAAAAGAGTTTAGCAAACCCTAAGCAATGTTGGCTAGCATAGATAAATATCAAAACCAGGAAAGTTGTCCTGCTATTCGGTATGTTAATAATGGGTTTGTAGCCCTTTTCGTTCTTTCTTTTGTAAATCAACCCAGACAGACCTAAAAAAGTGATCCACATGCCCCTAACGTGTTTTCACTACGATCTGCCAGACTGCGATAACAATATCCATAAGGACAATGACTCTACTTCCCCTCATTCTCTCAGTGTATGAACTTCACAGATAAGCAAAGGAAAAGGCAAAGAAGAAGTGACAAACTGAAAAAATAGGGACAGTTAATTCCATGAACTTCTCCTGAGAGGCAACGAAAGTACATCAATGCGAGCAAATACTCAAGATCAACCGCAAAAAGGAAAGAGATCGATGACTCCATCAGTAAACAAAAGCTGAATCATGTAACTGCAAAATGGAGCCAGGAACAGAAGAAAAAATTCTAAATTCGAGCTCCGTCGATTCCGAGTTCGAAGTATATCCAAATACATGAGGATAAATGCAACGGTGGGAGAGTTCCACTGACGTTGGAGGAAGGGGCTCGAGAAGAAACGCACGGGAACCGGCAGTAGACGCGATCAGGTAGGCATTGTCGGCGGCATCTGCGGACACAGGAAGAAGAAGAATGCACAGCTGAAATTCGTTTGGCGGAGGGAATTGAGAGTAGCGTCGACGCCATGGCCGCTGGCGCTTCCCTCCCTTCGGCGATCGGTGGATAAGCCCGCGAACCGCAACGTCTCATTCTTCCACGATCATTATATACTTATATTGCCCCTGATTCTAAGGTTTTATTACAGGACCCACACTCTCGGGTACCCCGGGAAGTGGGGGTAAAAGTGTAATAAGAGAACGCCTGGACACAGTTTTTAAACGGCCTTGCTTCGGGTCTGAACTTTAAGGGCACGCACTTTCCGAGTTCGCTCAAAAAATGTAGCTTGAAGTAATTTGATTAAAATTGTGCCATGGGATGAAATTACTTGGGAAATGGAGGACTTCAAGAAAAAAAGTTTGCAGCACTTCAGAGTTCAGAGGTTACAGCTTCATCGTGTCAAACACATAGAGGGAGCTTGATTTAAGGATCATAAAGAGTGACACCCGAAACATGAATCGTCGACTGACTTAGATTGCCGCTCGGCCAGGGAAGCTCTCTCCATCTGATCACAGGGAGATGGGGACGATCTTCCCGCCCCGAGGGTTGCATTCCACTTCCCTTCTCCCGATCTGACTTCCCCGTCCGATCCCTGCACTCCGCCATGGCCAATTTCCTCGCCCAATTCCAAACCATCAAGAGCTCCTGCGATCGCCTCGTTGTTGCAAGTTTGCATCTCTCTCTCTCTCTCTATATTTATATGTATATATTATCTATCTATCAATCTCCGGCCTCTGGTGACTGGTTCTGTGTTTTCGCAGTCGAGGACGTGAGTGATCTTTGGCCGGTGGTAAAGGACTCCTTCGAGGAGAAGTTGCCCCTCAAGAAGGCATGCCTCAACAACAAGACGCGGAACCCTATCTTCGTCGACAAACTGCCGGTGGAGTATATACTCACCACCGACGCCCGGCTTCGCAGCCGGTTCCCGCAGGAGCAGTACCTTTTCTGGTTCCGCGAACCGTACGCCACTATCATTCTTGTCACCTGCGAGGTACGCCCATGACGGCGTTCTTACCATCTTAGCTCTGATTACAAGTTCTTTCAAACAGTTCCGAGTGCGAAGATTGTCGCGCTTGCTTGAGGTGTTTTTGCTTACACAATTTTGTGTCGTCGAGGTCTCTTCGTCTGCAATTGGGCGATCAAGAGCCGCGTTCATTGAGAATTGGCATTTAACCGTATATAATCATATGATAAAATGCCGTGAGTACACGGATTTTGAAGCGGCCAAGGTGCTATTGAATCGTCGATGCACACCAAATTAGCTATACATACTGCAGCTTCACCTTGACCCCTATGCAGTCTTGTCATACAGTGAGGTTGTACTTGAGTCTAGGAACTACTTTCTTGGAGTGGGATGTCTGGACTTCCGATTTCATAAAAGGAAAACGGTTTTGTCCGTTCGATAGGGTCCAACCAAAGGTAGAAACCTGGTCCTGCTTTCTTTATTGTCTTTTTGAATCATCATAAAGTTCATTATTATTCTTTTGTTCTTCTAGATGGACAAGATTTGTGTGTTCACGCAAACACAAAAGTGCACATAGCAGTCTTCTAGTTGGTAAAAATCTTTAGGTTATCTCTGAAAACCAAGGTGTCCACCTAGTTCTTTCTTCAAATGCTCAAAAGGACTAATTCGTGCCTTTTGTAGCCACGACCCTAAAGGTCTATTGGGACCCCAGATAAGGCCCTTATGGTGCCAGCATCTGAGTCGTCACTGTCATCTGGTTCTTCTATTTACTCCATTCACGATTATCCCCTTTTAATATAATTCATCATGAAGCCCTTGGTGAGGCCTATCAATGTGCGTTTCATTACAAGAACTACATTCAACTTTTTGACTGATTTTGCCTATCTAGCACAAATCTAATTTGATTCAGGTTAAAGCTTCTCTACAATTTTCAAAAGTTCACCTGCATCAATACATAATTGTTATTTCACGCCAATAGTTTTGTGGACAATTAGCTGCATAAGCATGTTATGGTTGCAGTTTGGACATGAAGATATAACATATAGATTGCATGTCACATTTAAAACTTATGGAAGATACAAATAACATATAATGATCAAGAAATATATAATTATAATGGATACTTTGAGTTGTGAGTATGCAACAAATTGTTTTAGTGATAAGGAAGATGAAATATATTGATTTCATAGACATGAATATATATCTCAGACTTTTTGGAGAGGTTTTTCTTGGATATTAGTTGGAAAGCTTGTTGTTAGATGCATCTAAAAATAGATGCCACATGTATGCATGCATGTATAATATATGCATCTCTCTCTCTCTCTCTGTTAAAGGTAACAACCCAGACAAGTAAGGAAGGAATTTCATGGAATTCCATAACACGTTTCAAAATTCTGGAAACAGTTGCACTGTAGAAACTTGGAAGACGATTGATATTCTTTTTAGCCACTTCATACTGATATAATTGGATATTAAGATTCTGCCAGATTCCAATATGTCTAGTCTAAAGCTTTGTCACACGGGTACTGCGGTAAAGGCAGTGTACCCATACCGGTCAGGTACGACATCAGTGCTGGTACTGGTACTACCTCGGGTACCTCTTGGGTACTGGTCAAACAGTAGGGTATGGTCAACGTACCCAGGACCGTATCCGTTTGATTTAGGACTCGACCAAAGTTGACTAAGTCCTTTACTCCTTTCCTATCCAAAATTTAGGATTTCAGTTTTGTTCTTTACACCATTTACACTCAGGAAACACATACAAAGCTGCGTTTTCATATTTTTTTCAATAGTTTCTTCTTTAGAAACTATAAATTTTGAATCATGAATGTGTTATTTTGTTTGAACTTTGAATTCTTATATATATATATAGTTGTACCCCCCGTACCCAAGTTTTTTTAAAATAGTCCAAACAAGTACCCGTACCGGCACCTGTACCCATACCTATGTGACATAGGTCTAAAGGGACATGACATGAAGTTAAAAGAGTGTAGCTTTCCCAAAAATGGATGTTTTTGTATTGGGATGTCCCTGGTTCTTAGTTACAAAACATTGTTTATGATGGTCAAATCAGATCATGCTTTCCCATACGTAGCACTAGTTTATTTTGCTTTTAGTGTTTGTTTTTACATAAACATCGAATATCTATACTATTGCTATTTGATGACTCATGGTTGCGTTAATTTGTTCAGGATCTTGATGAATTCAAGAACATCCTCAGAAACCGGCTAAAATTAATCGTTCAAAATGATGACCGGGAGTGGTTTATTGTATTTGTCTCCAAAGCATACCCTAGCAATGATCAAGCAACCAAGTTGGTGAAGAAAATATATGCCAAACTTGAAGTTGAATTTAACACCAAAAAAAGAGAAAGGTGAGACCCATGCATCTTACTAGCTGGTCTGTACGTTTGTTGTGTCCATGTCTATTATTATCATTTGTTAAAATCATGAACATTTATTGTTGGCCTTTTGCCTATTTCATTTCCAGGTGTTGTAAATTGGATTTGCAGGGAAGTGATACAGATTTCTGGGCAGATTTCGAGTACAAATTGGTCGATTCCATTAGAAATACAATGGACAGACGCACTCAATTTTATGAGGATGAGATCCGCAAACTTAGTGAAAACCGTCTTATGCCTGTTTGGAATTTCTGTAACTTTTTCATTTTGAAGGTAGCCTTTTACTAACTACACTAGAAACTATGAATTTTGATTTTTGTGCAGTTCACTGGATTGCATGGAAAACATACATGAACTGGACTATGTGTGTGCACACATGGAACATGCATATAGATAGATAGCGGATACAATAGTAAAAAATGTCCCTGATATTTTAAAAAGACCCTGACGCCATCATAATTTCAAAACCAAACAACAATATGAGAAAAATATCACCAAAACTTCAACTTTGTGATATCATCTTGAGATATTTCCAGTACTTCCCTGGGATACTTAGGAATGTGCGCTCTTTCCTAATATTTAAGCATTTGATTTTTTCTTTTATGTTTTCAGAAAGCTCTCTGACTGCTTTCTCTATGTCTTATAATAATAATACTAAAAAACCTGTTATCTGATATCCTTCTTGGTATTTGTCATAGATTTCAAGTTTTAAAGCTTGTATCATGAGACATCTTGAAAAAAGTTTGTAAAAGAGCCTGGTTGTGAAATCGCTGAGAATGATGTTAATTACTATGATAAATACACATCATTTGTCCATATAGAATTTACACGCACACATGATTGTAACTCTTAAGTCAATTTATTATTATGGTCTTATCTGATAGTGCAGAAATCTTGACTAAAGCAATCTCAGAAGTCATTGAAGTGGCTGGTTTGACATTAATTAGTTTACTATGTTTAATGGTTATTGTAAGATTTAGAAGAGGACAACAAAAGAATATGTATACAAAGAAGATGAAAGAGAAGACATAATGATTGGGGCTCAACCTGTCAATGATTTCCACTGTGGATCATGACTTATTCCTTTATTCTTATATGGCTTACAATTTTATAGTGAACATAATGGTCTGCAATACAAACAATAATACGACCCTTACCAAACATGCCTATACAGATTTGGTAATAAACATGAAGTTGAATCTCATCTGTGTTTGATACAGTCCATGAATGTGACTCCTAATTAGCCTTCCTCAAGTTGTGCATGGCATTGAACAATGGAGAACTTGCATTTCAAGAACTAAAAATTGTTCTCTGTTAGCCTTTTCTAAATAGATCTGCGACCAGTTGGGATATCTCAAACATTTGCTTGATGAGTGCTAGTGTATCTAGTTATGCTTTGTTTGTCTGTCATGAATGGGATAAAAGCATTGTCACAAGCATTGTTTACGGATTTTAAATGACAAGTTTTTTCTCAGGTATAGTATGACAAAGTTGAAAAACTCAGGAAAATCTCAGCAAGCTTTTAGAAAATTTAAAAGGAAGAAGACCTAAATAAAATGCAAAAATGTGAAAATAAAATGCAGTAATAAGAAATGAAAAAATGAAGAAAACAAGAAAAAATAAAGGAAGAGTCCATGCCCACAAAGATGGAGGAAAGGGTAGAATTCAGATCGTGCAATATGTAATTGGTTCGGTTGTGTAGATTGGTTGGAAACTAGAATTGACAGACTGATCATGACAAAGGCACTTGTATGATCCATGTTGAAATTAGGGCTAGAAATAAGGGTTGCAGAGAAGGATGTAGAAAAAAAATAATATGCGCTGAATGAAAGGTATATCAACTAATGCACGAGAATATTGAGAAACAGAAAGTTGAGAAATTAAGGTTTCAAGGATGAAATAAAGAATTATGTAGGTTTTTTTTTTTGTTTTTGAGAAAGACAATGCTTAAGGAAGATGTCTTAGGATTTTGAGAGAAAAGGATATTAAAAAACGGAGACCCAAACACAGCAGATACAGAGATCAAGAGTTGAATTTATTTGAAGAATAGATTGGTAGAAAAAATGCGGAGCAAAAGGAAGAGAACAGAAGAAAACTTGATGAAAATGCATATCTGGACTTTAATAAGTGATCTCTATAGTGACATAGTCATATTTTTGGAGTCAATAGCGAGACGATCTGACCTTCATCTGGTCATATCTCATGTTTAGAAGAGGAGAGCAGAAGCTGTTCAATAGAGGAGGAAAAAGAGAAGACACACAGATTGGGGTGCAACCCTGTCACGATTCTCAATGTGGATAATCACCTTTTCTCATTCATTATGTATAAGGGTTACAACTTGCAATATTTTAATGGATATATGTGTCCTGCAATACAAACATAATACATAAATGCCGATACACAAACACGCCTATGTAGATTAGGTGATAATACACTTCGGATGTGGATCAGGTCTTAATATGATCCAGTCGTTCATCACGACACCTTATTAATTATATGTATGCACATGTTCAATTTATGCATCTGTTCTTCTTTCACCTGGTGAATTTTTACACTTTTTTGCTATTTTACAGGAGAGCTTAGCTTTCATGTTTGAGATGGCTCATCTCCATGAAGATTCATTGCGTGAATATGATGAATTAGAACTTTGCTACCTGGAGACAGGTTTGTCTTAACAATCTTTTCTCTTGCCTTTTCTTGAATTACTTTTTGCTTATGTTTTTATTGTGTTAATGTCTCTTCCTGTAGACTATCTGATCTTTCTATTTGCAGTAATGATTGCACATTAGTGTCTAGTTGCATGACTCTGTAGAGGTGACACATAATTGGGACATAATTATCCTTTTCAAATAAGTCATGTTATAAAAAGGAATCAGGACGTGACCCATAGAGTTAGGGTTTGTGACAGTTTGCAGCATCCAACTTTCCCCTCTCTTTGATCCCTCTTCACGACAGATTTTGATGTGGTTGTTCAGATTCCTAACAGCTGCCGCCTCTTTTACCATCTCAGTTCACAATTCACAGGTTAACATATCCATTTTCTGGCTTCAATTCGGAGTTTTTAAATCATAAAGTGCTCTTGCGGCACATTTCCTGGAGCTGCGCTAATTTGACAACGAAAATGGAATCACTCTTTGTCCATGTTATTTCTTTCACAGTTATTGCATTTACTCTCTCTCTCTCTCTCTCTCTTTCTCTCTCTCCCCAACCTTAACATCTATGTCATGTGACCACATTTTAAGTGAAGAAGGGACATGATTCTCATGCCATCAAAACTGTGACAGCTTACGTGAATGCATCTTGTTCCCTTCAAGGTTTTATGTTGCTCAGGTTTCAAATATTAGTGGATGCTCAGGTTTCAAATATTAGTGGATTGACTTGTGGATTGACTTGTGGCTTGTCAGGTCAACTTGGTGACAGCCTGGTTTTGACCATTAGGCATATTCACCTTTTGTGTGTAATGTAGTCAAATTCAGTTTTCCTCCGTCTCTCTCTCTCTGTGTCTGTGTGTGTGTATGCATGTGTGTGTGGTGTGTGTTTATATATGCCACACACAAGTTTTTTAAAATTACTATGTGTGTGTGGTGTGTGTTTATATATGCCACACACAAGTTTTTTAAAATTACTCCTCTATCAGCACCCATACCTTATCCTGCTCATGTGGCATGGCATGAAACCCTTTTCTAAATGTGGGTATATTGCCAAGAAAAAAAAATTCAGGAAGAAATATATATATATATATATATATATATATATATATAATATAGTTCATAGTTCATACTTCATATCATAGTGTTATATGTTATGCTTTTTTGCTGAAAATTAATTTTTATTCAAAGACCATTTTAGTTTATTTTTAAAATTTTACATTGAAGGAAATAAAGTTTTTTTTTTTTTTGCTTAAATATTGGCAGTCTGGTCATCCTTTTTAAGGGATGACAGATTGGTTGTCCTTTAAAAAAGAAGACAGACTGGTCATTCTTTAAAAAGGATAACCAGGTGCCGTTGACCCTTTTAGGGGATGAGAAGGGTTGGGAGGGAGGGGGAGAGAGAGATGCACACGTGACTGAAACAAAACTGAAAAAGAGAGAGAGAGAGAGGAGGGAAAAACTGTAGGGAAAGAGAAAGGGAGAGGGAAAAGGAAGAAAGAAAGAAAAAGAGAGGCATATAAAAACAAGAGAGGGACAGAAAAAATGAGAGAGAAAAAGATGTGAGTGTGGTCAACAGCACCTGGTGCG
Organism: Nymphaea thermarum; assembly: GCA_011799765.1. Classification (NCBI taxonomy): domain Eukaryota; kingdom Viridiplantae; phylum Streptophyta; class Magnoliopsida; order Nymphaeales; family Nymphaeaceae; genus Nymphaea; species Nymphaea thermarum. The sequence goes on from JAANDH010000720.1 coordinate 113,778, forward strand.
TGATGACCTAACTTGTGTGCGTGTTGTCCTCACCCACACCTGCATCGTGTCAATGCAGGTCCAGTGCAGGTGCGAATTCCTAAGTGAAGAGTCAGTTTGACTTAGCTTGAGCCTGTTGAAGAATCTGCTTCCTTTCCTCTGAATGTTCCTATGTGGCAAGTGATATTGCAGTCATAATGACTCATAAGAGAAATTTTTTGTGTTTAGGATTTGTGGAGGATGACTATGTTATGCTATTATAATGAAGATACCCTCATTTTAGAGAAACAAATTCTCCAGTCAAGGAAATGTATTATGGTTCTTATGGAAGTTCTTGCTTGACTAAAGGAAATTGTGAGTGACATGGAGTGATTGGTCTTTCTGAAATCAATAGTCAGCAAAGGAGGTTTAGGGGAATTTCCATCCCTAACGTATGTCAGTCTATTCTTTCACTAAATCTCTTGCTTGAATGGAAATATCTGGGAGTCCTGAAGGAAAATTTACCTTTTGAAAGTTCCAAATTGCATCAAGTGAATTCTTTTGGATCCGTGTCCTGGGATTGATACGAACAGTTTATAAGCAGATAGTCTATTAAACCTGTTTTATTACCTGTGCAACAGAAGATGTTGTGGTGAAACTTGTGGTCCTGCCCATAGTTGAACAGTAGGCAATAGGGAGAACATTGTTTTTGGCCCATTATAAAAAATATCAAATACTGTGAAGAAAGAACAAGCCCCTATTATTTGGTACTTTAACAATTTATTTGACTATCTTAATATTCTAGTATTTTCATTTTTCTGTTGACATATGAAGAAGGAAAATGGACCTTTTACTTTTCCTATTCAATGGTCATCCATTTATGAAACAAAAATTTATGGTTGTCGCACCACTAATGGAATGTACATAACTTGAGAGGGCTTAATCATCCTTGAGGATTGGTCTTTGAGTACATGGCATGTTCGAAGATACCTTTCTAATTAATTATTTTATGTAAAGGAAGAACATAGCCGATGCTTGTATCTGGCATGAACTGGGTCAAACAGATGTTGGTTTTTGATAATGAACACAATTCTCAAAGGCCTACATTGAAATATATGTGGCCATTGCTAAATTTAGTTTGGACGATGTGGAAGAGTTTGGAGCAAAAAGTTTGTGTTACTATTTTGAAAGAAGAGCCTGCTGGATGGAACATTATTTTGCTAACTAAAGTTTCTAGAACATTATTTTGCTAACTAAAAATTCTAAAGATCTCAAAATGTTTTAATAGTTTTTGTTTGACTTGCTGAAATTATTTATGTGCATAGTCACAGCTTGGTTTGTTTTGGTTCTGGCAGCCATGGAACTGTGTCCTTTTCCTATGATTGTTTTCCATCTAATATAGTTGATGCCAAAAGAAAATATAGATATCTGTAAAGCATTTGCTATTTAATTTTATTTGTGTGCAAACATGTGTAAGTAATTGGATGAGGGCATGTGAATCGGTGATTCCATGCAAGAAATCACATAAGTTGATAACATTAATTTAATGGGCTTGTTTTCATTTGAAAAGCCCTTGATGGAGGGTCTTGACCTATGTAACACAGACACCTCTACATGGCCGGACATGGTGCTGATCGCGTCGGGTGTGGTCAACGCACCCAGGGCCATATCCGTCCTCTTTGGGCTCAGCCAAAAGTGAGTCCAATTTTATCTTAAAATTGGGCTTTTTTAAAATCATATCGTGTATGCATATGACCATTATTTTGCTTATATTGTCTTTGAATTCCTAGTTAGTATAAGCTATAACAAGGTTTCACATATTGGACTGCTGCTGCGGTCAGCCGGTCACATGCTGAACATTCTATGTTAGATGAACTGAGCTTATTCCCCCATCATTATCCTATATTCCTATTATTCTATTACATAATTTTTTTATTAGTTTCTTCTTCATAATTTATAAGTTGTGAATCATGAACGTATTGTTTAGTTTGTAACATCTTTTCCCTGTTTTGTATATATATTTATGTACATATATATGTATATATATTTATGTACATATATATGTATATATATTATATAATATACATGTATATGTATCATAGTCATAAATAACGTTTCAGAGTTTTAAACAGTGAAGTTTTTCTCAAGTATAATACGGCGAGCTTGAAAAAACGAAAAAAATACAGTAAACTTTTAAAAATTAAAAAAAAACTAAAAATAAGGGAAAAATAAAATAAGTGAGAAACTAATAACACAAACATCAAAAGATAAATAGATTTACAACAAATAAAAAATAGAAAATGAAAAAAAAACTGTTTGGCATTAAAAAAATGAAAAAAGTGAAAAAAATAAAAAAAAGTGACAAAAAGGAAAATTTTCATTTTTTCAGTTTTAAATGGCCATTTAATTTTTTTTTTTTTCGAAAAAAATGTGTTTTCTGTGACTATGAATTATGTATATATAATATACTTGTACATTTATGCACTCACACACTATATATATATATATATACACACATGTGTGTGTGTGTATATAAAGCGGTATCCCTGTACCCACATCACATTTTTGTGCTCTGTACCATACCTATACCGCTATCCATACCGGATCCATGCCCATACCTATGTGACATAGGCCTTGCCTCTTTCCTATTAGTGGCAAAATGGAAAGTGATTGCCACCCCGTAATCAAATTTAAAAATGTCTTCCTTTTATAAAACTTTAATTGAACCTTCTTATAAAGATGCCATGGAACTTCTAATATGTAAAAGCATTAGTTGAGTCCAACTTCCCAATTTTCTCGCAAAATCGTGTATATGTCTGAATGCATGTGTGCATGTATGCCTTTTGTATCTGTGCATGCTTTTGTATGTGCATGCATGTATGCATGTGCCTGACAATGTTGGACACAGAAGACATGTTTAGTTTGATTTTATTTTTTCTTTCAGTTATGGTTCATTGTAGAAAATCTTTTCATGGAGAAATTAATGAACTTGTTTGTTGGTAAATGCAGTAAATACTCCTAACAGTAAACAGAAAGATTTTGGTGGCTTGGACAAAGGTGACGATCAGGCTGCGATCCTAAAGCCAAGTTGCAAGCCCTTATCTGACATCATATTGGATGATACATTTAGGGAATTTGAGTTTCGGCAGTATCTTTTTGCCTGCCAGTCTAAGGTGCATATTTTTCTATCTCACTATCATCAAATTTATGTATACCATGATAAATTTACCAAAAGAAGAGAATGGTTTATTTGATATTATGGATGACTGGCTGTGGAGTGACCATTTCGTTTTTTGTATGTTTGGTCTATTGCTCTTCTATGCACTGCATCTACTAATTGTGAATAAATGCATCTGCGTTTAGTGACTGGTTTAAAATCTCTCTCCAGTTCTTTTTATTTTCAGACAGCTACTGTATTTATGCAGACTAAAGTGTTAGATTTATTATATTTTTTTCATCTCTCAATCCTGCTTGTAGCTTTATATTATTGTTACATGATTTGGAAAAATCGAAATTAGATTCTTATTATTTATTACAATCTTAGCAGAAAGTGAACATTTGATTGACCTAAGGTTTGGTTGCCTTCACATAGCTTTGATTGTCCTTCACTTCATGCATATTAAATCATGAAAGTTTAATGTTATTAATGATAATGGCACAACACTTTTATGATATTAATGATATTTCATCATGAACTTAAGAAAGCAAATTTCGTGGATGCATCTAATGTTCTCGTGGTATTGTTAACATAGAAAGCTTAAATTTAAAGTATATTTTAGATTGTCTACTTGCTTGCTAAAAATTGCTGGAAATCACGTGGTTTTCTTCTGGAAAGAATTGTGTTTGTCTTCCTTTGACACCTGTTTCATTATGTACTATTGAAACTCGTACACCGACTTTGTTTTTGCTCTTTTCTATCTGCTTTTCTCTCGGATGAGCCACTTGCAGACAGATGATGTAAACAACTAACTGTAAAAGTTCGCTGAAAGTGATTATGGGAGGATGGGGAATGATTGGTTCCTGGAAATTGATTTTTGCATTTGCTGGTTTTTAGTCGCCTTTTTCCATACTAGTCAAATATCTGCTTTTTCTGAAGTCATAAAAACAAAGAATGTTGTATGGCTTCTTAAGATTCTAAGCCAGAAAGATAGGAAAAATTCTGTGCATACATTGTGGAATTGAAATTATTTAGTGAAGTTATTTTTTGTACTAGATATAATCTGCCTACATTTTACTATTGTGAAAAATTGAGCATCAAGGCACATTGTCTAAGCAGGTAAATCTAAGCGGCATGATGACCATGCTGCTGGATATAAAAACAGTTTTTTTTGCCCTTTTAGAGTGCTTTGCAAGCTTATTACTTATTGAGTTTGTATTTCTCATCAGTTTGTTGCATATGTGTGGCTTGCTTCGTGATGTTTAATCATTTTTTTATATATACATATATGTGTGTATTTATGTATGTATATATGTTTTAAATAGTGTTGGTCTCTCCTTTTTGCAGCTCTACCTGTTAGTAATTCTATGTAGTGCATCTTATGCTTTTAAGAAAGGTGACAAGAAAAATGTTGAACCATTCCCTTGCATTTCACTCTTTTCTTTAATGAATGCAGCTTTTGTTCAAGTTAAATCGACCGGTTGAGGTTGCAACAAGGGGTTATTCATTTATTATTAGTTTTTCAAAGGCATTATCACTACATGAAGTATGTATATGCTTTCTTCTTTCATATTAGAATTCCTTTCTAAATGGGTATGTAATTGACAGACAACTCCCTCTCTCTCTCTCTCTTTTTCTCTCTCTTTCTGTTTGATACTCCTCTGCAGAATAACCTGCCCTTCTGTTTGAGGGAAGTGTGGGTGATAACTGCTTGCCTTGCTTTGATTAATGAGACCGCCCCCCGTTATGATAGTGGACTTGTTGCACCTGATGTGGAAAAGGAATTCTATCGCGTCCAAGGTGATCTTTACTCACTTTGTCGGGTCAAGGTAATTTATCTTTTACCATAAAAAGGTGCAAGATCTTTATTATGTCATTAATATCTGAAGCTGCTCAAGTTTCAATCTTTAGCTTGCAAACTGGAGTAGTTGTGCGTTATAGAGTATGAGTAATTTACCAATGGATGGTGTCCATAATTTTGAATATCTTCACCTACTATTTTCAATTGTTTGTTGTTCTCAAGTCCTGATTTTTCAATATAGGAAGAATAATTCCTTTTATGATCATACTTCCAAATTCAAAGTCATCTCATTCTATGAATAAGGAATCCTACTGGCTACTACTGGTTAAAACAAACTGGGGTCTCAATTCTTGGTGCTTTTGGTTAGGTGTGCTCTCCCAAATGCCCAAATGCTTGCAGCATCTTGGTTTCTGCATCTTGAATGACATGATTGATACTTTTCAAACCAAGGAAACAATGTCTTCAATTTGGTGGTCTCTCATTCTGGTACTTCTTTAGTTGTAACACCCCATAAGTTTAGTCCCGTATCGAAGATTTTGAGGAATCTTCAAGGGTTTATAAAGGGGGTCATTGATGAGAAGATTGTCCTGGTTCCTAGCCTTTTTAGGTTTGGAGCCGAAACTGCTAGGGGGCGGGTTGGGATCCGCCGAACCAGGGGGCCCGAGCCCGAGAGTGGGTCGGGCTGTTACAGTGGTATCAGAGCAGTTTCAACACTCGGACCTGGGGTCCCACACGCGCGGACGCGTGTACCTTAAGGGGGGTGGATTGTAACACCCCATAAGTTTAGTCTCGTATCGAAGATTTTGAGGAATCTTCAAGGGTTTATAAAGGGGGTCATTGATGAGAAGATTGTCCTGGTTCCTAGCCTTTTTAGATTTGGAGCCGAAACTGCTAGGGGGGCGGGTTGGGATCCGCCGAACCAGGGGGCCCGAGCCCGAGAGTGGGTCGGGCTGTTACATTAGTACAGAGAGACACTAATTTTTAAGGACATATTACTTGGATGCTTCCAGATCTAATTCAGCAACTGATCTGGAAGAACTCACGTGGACATGTTTTATAAGCTTTATGCCTAGGGTGAGAAAAGCATTTAAAGTTTCACATGATGCTTCATTTAGTTACTGTTTTCTAGTTCCTCTTTGTCCTTCAGTAAAGCCTCCCCAGTATTTCCTTATTGATAGAATAATCACATATCAAAAAATAGCAGACTCTACACCTAATTCAACTTGTCTTCAGGCTGACCTACCTGGTGAGGTGTTGGAGCTATTATCAACAGTAGGTTGCTAGTTGCTAGCATATTTAAGACAAGAAATTACAGGAATATAGCTGAACCACCTGAATCAAAGGCCTTGTTTGAAAAAGTGATTCAAATTACTGCCAATGTTTTCTAATTTGCTTTTTGAAAGATAACTAAATTATGCAGTCGAATATAGATGGTAAAAAAAATCCTTTTCAAGAATCCAGACACACATGCACACAGTCACACAACTTTTTGAAGAATCAGCTTGTCTATAGGAAAACGTTTCATATATCTGCATGAAAATCTAGATTTTGGTCTTCTAAACCTTGAAAAATTGGCAGTTAACTACGTGCCAAACTATTTTAATTAAAAAGTCCATATGTTATGCTCAGAACCATGATTGCGTGAAAGACAGTACTGACAAATTGACACTAAAATTGCTTTCTTGTTTTAGCATGTTACTTGTGACAACCAACCACAGAATACACCTAGTCATCTTGATTCTTGAATATATGGGATTTTCTCTTCATGGGCTTTTGTCGTGGTGGCTAGGCTGATGTCCTTAGCGTCTATGTTTTATTTTGTTGCTTCCATCTGATATATCTTATTTCTGATCAAATATTGGAGAAAATCATTTTCCTTTCTTGGTAAACCATTCATTATTTACTTGAATCTCATTGGTCATGATTACTACTTGGTATAAGAGGTATTTTTGTTTAGCATTTTTCTCCTTCATGACCTTGGACATGCTCAATTACAACGGTTCGGGCTTTTACTGATGTTACTGATGCCAATTTGATTTGAATGCAGTTCATGAGGTTGGCATGTTTGATAGGTTATGGAATGGAGATAGAAAGAAGCCCTGCTAATAGGTATGTCTCAATTTCTGGTTATATGGTACATCTATTTCAAGAATCCCTGATTCCCCGGTAATCAACAGATTATGAATCCATACTTATGTCAACTGATCAATTTCATTTAATCTCTCCATTCAAAGCTTTTATGTCCTTTTTTCATGCTCTTTACTTGCCATTGATTTAAGTGGCTATTTATAAATTATTTCTTAAATTTGTTGGTCTCATATCCTTTACTTGCTATTTATTTGATTTCTCTGAGTTCAATCTGCTTATCAATGACGGGTTGTTCACTACTGCTACAAGTTTTCTTCTTTCTATGTGATTGATTGTTATTATTGGTTCCTTCTATTATTGTGTTTGCCATTGTTTGAATGTGCTAACTGTATCTTTCATTATGTCATGCAGTGCCTCTTTGAGCATGTTGCCCTGGCCTAAACCTGCTACTTGGCCGTTAGTTCCTTCAGACACTTCACATTTGGTACTTGAGAAGGAAAAGGCAAGTCTGATGCTGCTTTTCATATATTTTGTTTTCATTTCTCTTATAGGAATACGAGTTTCGTAAAGTGGACTTTGTGTGTCCTACGTTTCCTTCATTTAGATGCTTTTCTTTTGGGAATGTGTGCAAGTCAGTGAATACCATTAAAGCAAAAAGTGTCATAAGTCAGTACCAGTCCTGTCTTGCTCTATGCTAGGCACAATAAGTGCCTCTAAATGTTTCTGAATACCAATAATAGTTGCAGCTATGGTTGAAGCAGTCCTGTCCTATGCCATGTTAGGAACAATTTCAGTAGATTCTTATGCCATTAGATTGTATGATGTCATGCAAAAGGACCGAGTTACATGGTAACCACTTCATGCCCTCAAGTCCTTCCACAAGCTTGGGTATTGCATTAGTTCTTTCTACCAGTTTGTGACATATAGAAATAAATGTAGGGAAAAATGAAAACTAGCAAGCCAACTGATTGTCTTGTTCAATTTTGCAGATGCTTGAACCAAATCCAAGAGTCAAGCCTTTTGGAATTCAGAAGAAGCTGTTGCCTCTTGAACCTTCTGTGCTTCTTCGTGAAGCAAATCGACGTAGGGCATCACTTTCAGCAGGAAACATATATGATCTTTTTGATGGCCATCAAAATCTGATAGTGAAGGATGGGTAATCTCAACATTTAGTTACTTATAGTTTCAACCAGGGTTTGAAAGTTCTTGTTGCTCTGTTCTTTTCATTATTCTGCATTCTTCTGTATTCCGTTCCTTAGACAGCTAATGTGTGGCAGCCCAGCTTCAGATGGTATATCAATGACATCTCCGCTAAATAAAGCACAAAAAGCTTCCATGTCCAGAGTCAGTTCAGGACCTGGAAATGTTGAGTCATCTTTATCTAGAGTTCATGTTGATCGTCCTATGAAGCTTTCAGAAGTCTATGTTGCTGCAGAACATGCTTTGCATTGTACAGTATCTGATTCTGATCTTTGGGAATCCCTTTCATCAGTTCAAAATTTTGAGGTAAATATGTGCCTCAAATGTTTTTTTCGTTGGCAATATAAACACAAAGCACTTCAATCTTAAGGCCGCGATGTGCTTGAAAGTATAGTGTGTCATTATTTCTCATGCCACATTTTCCTATTTTAAAGGCATTACCAAACTGATTCAAGAAAAATGGTTTTCCTACTTTATAACTGCTCTCGCGCATGCATTATGCATGTAGTATTAAGGGAACTGAGGTATAGGCTTTACTTCTGCTTCTGGAATACTTTTGTCATTTTACCAGCAGCTTACATGCTCTATTAGGTGATATGCAGTTATCATTTTCCTGAAAATTTTACGTGTGGAACATGCCTGTGTATTTGCTCCTTCCCTCTCTCTCTCTCTCTCTCTCTCTCTCTCTCTCTCTCTCTCACACACACACACACACACACATGCATTTCTTTCAGATTTTATGACTTTTCTTTACGTGATTCAGACATTTTCTTTCTTGGTGGGTGTAGAAAAAATATCTGGAGCTGACAAAAGGTGCAGCTGATAATTATCATCTTTCATGGTGGAAAAGGCATGGAGTTGTCCTTGACGGTGAGATTGGAGCTCTTGCTTTTAGGCATGGGAATTTTGATCTTGCTGCCAAGTCATATGAGAAGGTCTGTGCACTTTATGCTGGTGAAGGGTGGCATGATCTTTTGGCAGAAGTTCTTCCTAATTTAGCAGAGTGTCAGAAGCAACTCAATGATCAAGCTGGCTATCTTTCTTCCTGCGTCAGATTGCTTTCTTTAGAAAGAAGCCTATTTTTAACTAAGGAGCGTGAGGCTTTCCAATCAGAGGTCGTGCGCCTTGCTCACAGCGAAATGAAGCATCCAGTTCCTTTAGATGTGTCATCATTAATTACATTTTCAGGAAATCCAGGGCCACCGCTGGAGTTATGTGATGGAGATCCTGGAACACTGTCAGTGACAGTATGGAGTGGATTTCCTGATGATATTTCTCTTGAATCACTAAGCCTAACTCTCATAGCAACATTTAGTGCAGATGAAGGTGTCAAGGTTAGAGCAGTTGTTTTTTCATTTTCCTTTTTTGGCTTGGTGGAAGGATGTTGATCCCTGTTTCTTCAATTTCACTGATTTCAGGCAATCAAGAGCTCTGATTCACCTATACTAAAGCCTGGAAAAAATAATGTTACACTTCTCGTACCACCCCAGCACCCAGGGTCGTACGTGTTGGGTGTTTTAACTGGACAGATAGGACAGTTGCGGTTTAGATCACATAGCTTCTCAAAAGGTGATCTTCCCGATAGTGATGACTTTATGAGCTATGAGAAACCTACACGGCCAGTTTTAAAGGTAATTTATTTCATAATCCTAGACCAACTTTGCAGTAATTTTGAGCTATTAGTTTGGCAAGGTGAAATTTCTGCAACTTCGTTGTTAATGCTAGAGCTTCACATTATTTAGCTATCTTTCTGTAATGGATGAAACTGTTATTAATTATTAAAACTGGCTTGTCACAGGTTTCCAAGCCAAGACCTTTGGTTGATGTTGCAGCAGCTGTTTCATCTGCTTTATTAATGAATGAAACTCAGTGGGTTGGCTTAGTTATAAGGCCTATTAACTATTCCCTTAAAGGTGCTATCTTACACATAGAAACTGGTCCAGGCCTATATATTGATGAAACATGCATGGTTGAGATGGAGGCAGATCAAAAGGCATTTCAGGGCTCTGAACAGTCAACAATGTCAGAAGTTACCTCTGAAGATGGTGTTTCTCCGAATGCAAGTGGATGCTCAAAATTAGTACTTAAAAATGGTGAATTGCAATTGCCGGACTGGGCAAGCAATATAACCTCTATTTTATGGTTCCCTGTCCGTGCTGTTGATGACCAACTGCCACAAGGAACTTATTCAGGTCAAGATTATTTTTTAGAAAATTGATGTTCTTGTACTTTGTCATTGTCTTCCTATTTCCAGCTGAATTATGTTTGTGCTGTGAGCAGTTGTCCCCCAGAAGCAAAGTGTTGTTGATGGAATGAGGACAATTGCATTGAAGCTTGAGTTTGGGACTACCCATAACCAGACATTTGAAAGGTACTTTGTTTCATACTATCCTTTCCTATGTCACCTAGGTACGGGTACGGGAAAACGGGAACGGGTACGCCATTTTTGCAAATCTTGCTACGGTGGTACGGCGATAATATTATTTTTTTAATTAAACAAGTTGTAAATTTTGAGAAAAACAAATGATATCAAGAGCACCAAGAATATGAACTTAAAAAGGTACAATAATTCTGATGATACATCAGATGCTCAAAACAACTGATGTTAAACTTTTAGTCCTTCAGCTATACCGCAATTTACAAAGTCTCTCAAGCCAAAAAAAAAAAAAGCTCGTTGTCTAGTGCATACTACAAGGAATGGATGTTTAGTAAGGTTCTCTTTCTGTAAATGAAAAAGCAAATGAAATAGGAATTCATGTGAAAAAAAAAAATCAAAGGGACGGATCATGGCTTTCCTCTCTTTGGTAATCAAGAGGAAGACAAGTAAGGGCTCGACACATCTTACCGATTGACCGAATGCAAGGAAAGGAGCCAGCTGATTGAGATAAAGATCGAACCGAGAGACTCCAAAGAAGTCGGTGGGATCAGGGGGAGAGGAACCCTAACAACTGTACGAGGAAGAAACCGAACGACGAACGTCGCCACTCACCGTCCATCGCCTTCCATCGGTCGTCCGTCGCCGGTTGCCATCCGCTGCCGCTGCCCAAAAAAATCAGTGAACCCAAGCACCCGCCGTTGGAAGAACGAAGAAAGTCGAGAGGCGGAGAGGGAGAAGACGAGTGTCGGCCATGGGGTTTTCTTTTTTTTTTTTTTTTTTGATATGGTTTGGATCTGGTTTCGACCCGGAACTAGATCCAAACGTTCCACCACGTACTGGCGTACCGGTACTGCCCATACCAGCGTACCGGTATGGGTACGCGGGTCGACCCAGCGTACCATGGTGACATAGATCCTTTCTCTTTCTTCTTTCTCTAGCGCCTTCTTAAACCATATAAATGTTATCTTCCAGGACTATAGCTGTACATTTTACTGACCCTTTTCACGTGAGTGTCCGTGTTGCTGATCAATGCAATGATGGTACGGTGATTTTGCAGGTACTGTATATAAAAGATTGCCCTGCTTTCTTGTTTCATCTTTTGTTTTAAATGTTTGCTCTAGCCTCACAATCTTTGTATACTTTCTCAGCTTCATGTCTCTGGTGTTTTTGGTTGTTTTCATGATTTTTCCAACTTGATGTTCAAAGGCATGTTGCTTCAATTGATCCACCTAATAAGTTTATGTGAATTTTACTTTTTGATCTTGATTATCTGGTGTTGATTTTAGTAGTGTTAATTTCTTTTGTTCTCTTTGAAGTGTTGCCAGTTTTGTTTGTAGATTTCTTAATTGACTCAAAAATTGGTTAAGTTTCTTATTTTACAGGCCATTATTGTTTGTGGTCATTTTTCTAGGTAATTTTACATTCACAAGTGAAGGGAACAGTGACGGTCTATGATGCATGGCTAGAACTTCAAGATGGATTCATTCATGTGGGAAAGTTTGATGGACGACCAGTATCAGAGTTCTTTCCACTTGTCATCTGCTCATCATCTAGAGCTGGACTCATGTTCTGTATCAGATCAGAATGCATCTCTCCTATAGGTAACCTGCTTTTGTTTTGAATATGCTGCAAAACCCATAGCTGATATTACATTTTCTGTTCAGAAAAATATCTTGTCAAGTATTGAGGCGTGCTGTCAAAAAAATTATGAAAAAAGAAAACTGCAATTTCAGACCTTGTAAATTGAGCTTTTAGGGGTTTTAGTATTTCCTGTCTGCCTATGCCCCCAGCTGCTTTAATATGCTGATAGTTTCTCTTTGCTGGTATTGATATTTAAACTTCTTTCAGTCCATGCCTTGTTTCTTCAATGACATTGGGGTGTGAATTATTTTGAAGTTGGTGAATTCTTTCTTAGTAAGATCTGATCCTGTTAAGCAAGCTCTTATTAAACTAGTATAATGTTTTCAATTGTGACCATAGCAGCTCCTTTATATTCTCCATTGGCATCAAAATGATGACAGGTACAGATTTTTTTTTTTCCTATTATCCCGCCAAACCCATTATGCATCTATTGGTCTACCTGTCCTCTTGTTTCTCTTTCTACTGTGCATGTCCACTGCTCTTCTTTTCCCTGTTTGCTGGTCTACCTGTCTTCTTGTCTCTCTTTCTACTGCAAGTGCATGTCCACTGCTCTTCTTTTCCCTGTTTGCTTGTCTACCTGTCTTCTTGTCTCTCCTTCTACTGCAAGTGCATGTCCACTGCTCTTCTTTTCCCTGTTCGCTTTTAGCAAAAACATTGCATTTTTCACTGTCACCTGAATCCATAAAGCAGCATGTATAAACTATATCCTTTGCTTGGTATTGGCCATTTTTCACTATTTCTACTGATTGGATGATGTAATGTTCGTCTCTGTATTTCATCCTGAGCTCATATATTGTGCTTCTTAGTTTAGTGTAAGTTGCTTCTTAATGTTTGGCCAGTTGTAGAACCTTATAAATAATTGAATTTTCAGATGACCAGAAGCTACCTAAATCTGATAGCATACTGAATGTAAGGTATGGCATTTCCGGTAATAGAGCAATCGGTGCACATCTACCTATGGTGCTAGATCATGCTGATTTTGAGAAAACCTGTGAGAAGGAGCAGCTACTTTTCAAGTGTGCACTTGCCTTGCAAAGGCCAGTTCTTGATCCATGCCTTGCCGTTGGTTTTCTACCTTTTCCTTCCAAGAGCCTGAGAGTGGGGCAATTGGTCAACATGAAATGGAGAATAGAAAGATTGAAGAACATTGAGAAGAGTCCATCTTACTCTAATAATGTGAGTACCATGGACACTCCCTGTTTACCCATATGTTCTATCTCTGTTACCTGTTAAGCTGATATAGGGTTGCCTGGGGTAAAGTGTATTTTCTTTTAAGAAATCCAAAGATGATACATCACCTTTTCACCTTGTAAGTATCGTTTAGTTTTACCCTTAGTTTGGTGCTTTTAGACTTAGTCACAGAAAACACATTTTTTTCGAAAAAAAACTTGAAAAATCACAATAAATTGAAACTTAAAAAACAGGTATCTTGAAAAAAAATGTTAAAAATGGAAAAGAAACGTGTTAAAAACGTGTTTTTTCGCATTTTTTCAGTTTTTTTCAGTTTTTTCATTTTTTCAGTTTTTTAATGTCAAACAGTTTTTTTTTCATTTTTTTATTTTTTATTTGTTGCAAATCTACTTATCTTTTGATGTTTGTGTTATTAGTTTCTCACTTAATTTTATTTTCCCCCTATTTTCAGTTTTTTAAAATTTTTAAAAATTTACCATTTTTTTCAAGGTCGCTGCATTATATCCGAGAAAAACCTCATTGTTTAAAACTTTGAGACGTTATTTGTGACTATTTAGCAATGCAACACATCGAAAAGTGAATAGTTGGATATATGTCTTTGTAACTTATTTTCACTCCAATATGGATTTTTTTCTTGTCTTTGTCACAATGGATTGAAAGAAAAAAACATAGACAAATTTTACCATGTCACATTTGTTGCAAACCACAGCCTTTGATTTTCAAAGAGGTGGCATCAGAAGCCATGAACATAAAATAAGAACCACGAATATTACACAGATGGTTGATAAAAGATTTTCATGTACACTAGATGCTGATATACAAGACGGTCTAAGTTTCATAATATGCATTTCATTACCATATATTCATGTTCTTGTAATATTAAGGACCTCAATTGTTAATTAGTTATTGGTTATTTTATGTTATTTCAGGATGAAGTGTTATATGAAGTTAATGCAAATCCAGAAAACTGGATGATTGCTGGGAGGAAGCGCGGCCATGTATCATTATCACTGAATCAAGGTCTCTCTCTCTCTCTCTCTCTCTCTCTCTCTCTCTCATAGACAACCTCCTTTCAAATGGTAATTTTTTTTGTCAGGAGCATTTTATGGACAGAACATATGTTTTCTTTGTTTATGATTAATTTTGTGATTATGCTTCATCCTTTCACTGGAAAATGCACAGGTTCTCGGTTAGTAATCACCATCGTATGCATGCCATTGGCAGCAGGATATGTCCGACCTCCACATCTTACTTTGCCAAGCATTGATGTGGCTAACATCAGTTGCAATCCAGCTGGGCCTCACCTGGTTTGTGTGTTGCCTCCAGCTCTCAGCTCCTCATTTTGCATACCATCATAAATCTGCTGCCTCTGTGGGGATAATGTAGCTGTTTTTTCCCAAGAAATTTTTCCATGTACATGATGCATTAGTTTGTTTTTTCTTAAAATTTGTTGGGCCATAAGCAGCCAATGCTGGACCTTTTGCATTTTCAGTGAATTTTAATTAGTTTCCAAGCGTTGTAATCTTCATGTAAAGTACGTCGATGCAGATATACATGAGAAACTTGTAGAGAGGTTTTGCAGAGGATTTTTTTTTTTTTTTTTTTTTGACTTCCAAACTGATACAGCTTCCAATTATTATCTATCGACAAAAAAATTTGAGCTGAATTAACTTAACACGGCTTGCCACCGCATAATTGGATTTGCTGAAAATGTGGCCGAGCTTCTCTGATGTCTGAAGCTTGTTCACTCGTTTGCTTGTATTTAGGGCAACAAACTTGGTAAGATGTGCGGTTGGTATTCTTTACTTGCTCCTTTTAATTCATCCGGCCAAGTGTTCCCTCTAAATATGGAAGAGTGTAAGCAATATGTAGATATGACCTCTCAGATGCCACTTCTCAAGAACCATAAGCCACTTATCCTGGTGTACTATACAAATATATCATGAATTTGTAGTGGGTCATGCATCATACCATAGTCGAGTGGCATGCACGATGTTTCGGCGTAGCAGAATTGAGATGCCCTGTGTGTGTTTCTTGTTTACAGAAATGTAGCATGATATTGCGCCATTGCAACATAATATAATTTGCTAATTATCGATCTTAACATTAAGAGCTTCTTAGAGTTTGGATTCTGCTATGGAGCTCCTCCTGCATCAGCATGGTCATGTCACATTAGATCTACCAGTTTAAGAAACGTGACTCTCAAAGTTCCCATCACTGTCAGGAAACTTTAAACAACTAAAGTGGCTAGTATGAGGCTGACTTTGGCTTTTAAGCAATCCATGTATAATATATTAGCCTTTAAAACATGAGCACAAAATCTGTAATTGAAATTTTTAGTAAGGTGGCTAACTTTTAGATATATACGTTCAAGCTTAAATAACTTCAATTAGTTCATTTTGTATCGAATTCACTCGGCTGACTGTAAAAATTCAAAGAGGACCCTGTTTTTCTCATTCCTTCATAAGTTACTGCATGTTTTTGCAAATAGGCACGCACATCCAATTCCCAGAGCCCAAAGTTTACTAAACTTGGTGAAGATATTTACAACTGGTGAAAGTACAAGAATCGATCTCTCTCTCTCTATTGGTTTTCTGCTGAACGCTTGTCAGACGTCATCACCTTTCATGAGGGAAGCGTCCTTTTAGCGTCAACTTGCGCATGTGGAGGCAAGGTTTCTTAAGGGATCGTCAGGACCACACTAGCGTCCCTCTTCTCCTCCTTCCACGGCCACCTAGTGGCCGTGCTATGGTCATTTCATTTCATTTCATACTGTGTACCATTCCTGGTAAACTGGTTAGCTAGCAATTGGGGAATGCTAGGCATCTTCAATGATGAAGAGCAAGCTGGCCTTTTCTTTTTCTCCACTCAAGTGTTTTCATTCTAGTTGACCTGAAGTCTGCACAGAAAAAGAGAATGCACAGTTAACACTTCTTCCGAAACGAGTAAGATTAACAATCTACAGTATACTGGTTTTAGTTCCACCGTTGAAAGACGACCTTTCATGGCTTCCAACATCAATAGATGAAGTTGAGTAGGGTGGGCATCTTCCTTTTTGAAAAGCAGTGGCAATCTCTTCTCCTCAATAAAGATAGAATGTGCCCTTTTCTACTCCAGTGTTTTCCTTTCTAGCTGGGTTGAACCGTGCACAGAGAAAGATAATGATAATGCACAGTTAACGCTTCTTCCGAAACGAGCACAAGAATCTACTGGTCGTTTCCCACCGTTGGAAAAAGGCACTCCCTTTAATGGCTTTCAAGTTCGATAAGAAGTCAGGATAAGATATGTCAAAAGAATGTGTAAGATCTGAGATGCCCTGAGTGTCATGGAATTTTTTCTCCTTCAAGATCAAGACATGAGAATACGGACTTCTTACTACTCAGTTAATAAAAAAGATGAATCTTTTACTGCTATAGTTGACATATAGTAAATTAATAAGGCAGTAATGTAATATTTCAAAATCTGACCAGCATGTCACATTGCATTCGACAGGTTCTCCCTTCTTACCATCTGCTCACCACCTGCAGTGAGCACATCTAATTGGCATCCATCTTGAGAAATGTCAACACGAAAGTTTTGCAGATACGAGGCTAGTGCATGTTTCATTGCCATGGTGGTGAGAAACGTCGGTGTCATGCAGACAGTCATGGTTCTGTTTCCATGAGCACCCCTCTTTATGAAAAAAACAAGTCGATGAATCTGCAATCCAAAGTAGGATGAGTACATCTGAAGAATCTAAGGACTCCTCTGAAAATGTTAAGTTGAAGTTCCCTGCTCAGCCGAGGAAGTAAAAAAAAAAGGTAAAAAATCTACAGGAGCAAGATGAGGTGAAAATATGAACTTTTGAAGCTGTTGTCAACTTGGCACAGTGAAAGTAAGCTGCATATATACGTTCGGCAGACTCAGGCCGGGCAGCTCCTTGCACCAGCCAGAATTTGGTCTCTCCTTGGAGATGGGGAAGGCACTGAGATCTAATCATACGGCTTGCGGTAGCTTCTCCTTTTCCTTTTCAAGAATATTTGGCTGTTTATAAACTTTGGAAAAGGTACGTGGGCGACCATGCATCATATGCGTTATGAATAGAGCGAAATTCTTGATGACACGAGTAGAGCCACATGTGAACCAGAAGAGAGAGGATCTGATCTCCTTGCCACAATATTTTGTATATACATTTAAATTTTAAAGTCAGTCACTCTGTTAAGTAAAAGTTTACGTGAATGCTTTTTGGCTCTACCACTACTTCTCAAATGTACATCACCGAGCTTGATTGCTTCTGTTACAAAAGATTTTGCCAGACAGTTTTTCTTTGGACTCATTAGAAAAAATGACCGGCGTCAGTATAAGAGAGTCCCAGTTATATATGGGCTTAACATGAAGATAGATGTAAGAAATGGAGGAGATGTTACATACTTTCTGGTTTTATCTTTTCATATGCATTTTTTTCAAGTCATTTGCTTGTTTCCTTTGAGTAACCACGTTGCTCATACCAACTACGTCCAATGTTGCAAACATTCCGGTGAATATACTGTACTGAGACAATGAAGAGATAAATTAGAAATGTATATATAAATTAAAAATACTAAAAATTAAAATACTAAAAAATAGTTAAAAATTACTACATAATGCAGTTGAATCGGTCACACTGGGCAGTTCAGACAACGTTGCCTACAACGCCATCAAGCTCGTCCGTCTACAAAGTGGAATATCCCTCCCTCACATGGTTGGGGATAGTTGGCCTTCGATCTTCAGTAACAAAAAATAGAGAATAAGTACAACATAAACAGATCAGTACATGAAGTTGATAGGGACTACCCAAATTAGACTTCTGACATCATCTTCCAAGAGGACCAGATAAAAAACCAAAACAAGGGGAACTATTTTCCACCTTTTCACCTTCCAACCCATGGTAAATACTATCATTAAATCATTGCTAAGGAGGGGGTAGAGCCAGAAATTTTTCATCAGAGGTGCCGAATTAAAGTTTTTAAATTTTTAAATAGGCCAAAATATCATTTTTCAAAATCTTTATATAGGATAAATATTTGTTTTTAATTTACGTGTAATTTTTTTTTTTTTTTTAGCTAAGGGCACAGCCATGCGCCCCCTTGGCTCCACCCCTGTTGCTAAGTTTGGTCATGAGCCTAAGATGTATTAGAGTATGGACCTATACGTCTACTTGATAGGCTTCTCAAATTTCTGTGAAAAAATTGTAAGGGCATTATTATAATTTTGTTGTTTTGTGGTGTTTTCCCAATTCTCATGCTTAAGTGGGAGCAGTTATCACTTGTATTATTAATTCCGAAGTGAAATCTCTATGCTGCTACGGATGTATGAGAACTTTGGTAGCTGAACCACGTAAAAATCTTTTCTTATTTTATTTTATCTTTTTCATCTATTGATACCGTGTGTGTGTGTGTGTGTGCATGAGAGAGAGAGAAGGGGGGGGGGGTCCCTTAACAATATGCATTTATATCCTCGTCTTCGGATTTGGCATGTTGGTTTGACTGCACTACTTTTTTGTTGAGATGACTTGCCATAAATGTTATGCTCTTTCAATATACCTTTTTTAATTAACGCAACTCGTTGTATTTCTTTTTTATACCAGCAATTTTCCATCCTCTTCTAACGACAGAACATATGCAATCTCCCCTTCAAATGAGGTCTTCATCAAGAAAAGGCCCTTCTCAACTAAACTGAACATCATATATGGAATGTCAGCACACAATTTCCTAAGAAAGCAAAATAATGTATGCATAGTAGAGCTTCCTCAACCATTTCCCGTTGTGAATTTAGATGTCTTGGTCATATGCTTACATATTGATTTAGGAATTAATAGGCATTTGTTCCAATTAACAGCCTTGAATTCCAAAACTGAAATGAAATAGTCGCTGCAGCTCAAAAGCAACTTCTAAATTAGTCATGGAGGCCCACATTTCCCATCTCTAAAGAGTTGTAAGTTTAATTAATATATGTTTGACCAACTGGCTGAGGATAAAAAATCTTCTCAACCTCAAGAATGAGGGAGGGATGGCATGTGTCTCTTTAAATACAGATGAAACAACTTGGAACTCAGAAACTAAGCATATGAGAAATCATAATCGTTTAATTGAGTATGTTCTATATATATATATAGACGTGTGTAACTCAAAGTGACACAAGATCACACAGTTAAGTTAGTTTGAAAACTACATGTCAATCTGCAAAGCCTTTTATATGTCTTAAACATGTTTAATTTGTTATTTCTTTGAAAGTTAAAAATGTGGCATGGTGCTGGTAGCAAGTTATTAAAGTTCAACAATGACATAGACATGCATCACAAAATGTGCCCTTGATAGTCCTACCATTACCTTTTTTTCCTAGTGAAAGCATATTGTCACTATTGTGGATTTATTGATGCAATTTAGCACTGATTGTCTACTTCACAACTCATACAACTATTGTATTTACATGTTAAAAAGCTATACTAAAACTCCTCAGTTGGAGCTACAACTAGCCATTCTAAGCATCTTTACAAATTTTACTCTTGTTCAAGGGAACTTGAAGAAACTATTGTATTTCCTCATTCTTGGACATGCCTAATCCGCCTTATTTCTTCTTTAGGGTTATGCTTGCAGCTGGCAACAATGCTAAATATGTGAAGCAATCACTGTATGGGTTGGAACTACCACATAAAGGATGGGAGTCATTCATGATAATAAAGTTAAGCATGAAGTTTTGTGTCACATTCTCTTCCAATTTGTTTGTAGTATAATGTCTATGACAACAAATATTCATGAACCAGCTGTACTTATCACTCTACTCCATATCCCTCTTATAGGATATTACAACCATATGCTCAACTAATTTGCTCCATTTAGGAGAGTGGTGGTAATCTTCAAACATGTGATTTTTGGGGCGTTCCATTGATTTGGACTTGTTGTGATCATTGTCATCTATTGTGAAAGAATCAGCATACACGGCACATATGTAGGAATAGAATTAAAGACAGATCAAAGAAAGAGCTTTGGTACTACAACACATGCAAGATTTACCAGTTCATAAAGCAAATGAATATTAAACAATGTATTTTAGGTGGTTTGGTAGTATTGCCTACATCGTGAGAGACACTTTCTTATTATCAATGCAAAGTGGTGATGATCTATTGGGCAACAAAAGAAACTTCTCATGACAGGATATCTACATGTTCACTATTTTACAGTTTGACCTAAAACTGGAGAAGAGAAAGTCTTAAATTTATTGACATAAAAATTCTAAAGATTTTGAGATCAAATCATATAAGAGGCAATATAACACCCAGCTTCTTATTCTATGGGGCCCCATTTGTAGTAGACACAACTAAGGATCCTCTCTAATATGGCCACACCTAGAGTGCTACGAAATATGGCCATAGTGTGGTGACACTTTTCGACAGCATCTCTTTCCAACTACCTCTAGACTTTTTCTGCAAAGTTCTCCTTGCCTTTTAATTCTCACATAGGAGCAAAATCACTCATCTACCTCTGCTCCGAAAGTATTGTGTTAATGATACATCCTTAGTTCGATTCTCATAGGTGTTGCTCATCTAGGTTACAAACTGTAGCATATATGATTCATGAGTTTGAAGGTGCACCATAATCTGCCTTGGACCATAGAGGAAGGGGGATGGGGGTTGGCTTCACCTCTCATGAATCGCCACTCATCTACCTCTCTACCAATTGAATTTGAGATCATCAACAAAGAAAATTAAGGACTTGTCATTTGCTAAATATTAAGCCAATATTTTTTTTCCAATGCCCAATAAAGCAGTCCTGTGACTGAAAACATCTTGTATATAATTATTTCTATACAATTTTTAATACATGTAAAGTTTCATGGGATATTTGTCATAGTGAAGTATTTTCGGCAATCAGATCCACCATGATCTCTTTGAACTATGACAAAGATAGTGCGACTCGTTGAATTGACTGCCATCAGTCAAAATCTTTGAAGAGGATCACTGCGTTTTTCTAAAATAACTGCATGTCGGCAATGCTAGCTTTTGCCTTTGCCAAGGAAAGAAAAAAAAAAAAAAACCAACGCATCATCTTGTCCAATAATTTGTTGCGGCTTCATGATTATCATTGCGTCAATTATAGTGCCACTTTGCCTTAGAATCTCTATATATCCACCTTTTTAATTTTATAAAAAAAAAATCCTCTCGCCATTTGAGTCTTCACGTTGTTACTTCATAGTAAGAGAAAAGGCTTGAATTATTGGAAAGGCGGAAAAAAATGTTAGATAGGAGCCAATCACTAAGTTGCAAATGTCACCAACTAGACGATTTCCTCATGTGAATGCAGCAGCACACATGGTTTCATCTCGTAGCAGTTGAATTGCTATTGCCCGTCACACAGCCGCAGCCTGCCCACTAAAACCAGCCCCCCTTTTGGATCCTGAGCAGATGCACTTTCAAAGAAAGAAGACAAAAAGCCAGCATTCCTCAACAATGAAAGAGAAGATCTTCACTTTCATTTGGTTTTCTTTCTTCGACTTAAGATGGAATGCTTAGCTACCTCACTAGCTGATAAAAGGTGGGAAAGAAGAAAAAAATATCTGTGGTTGGCTGTGGCCCTGAGAAGTTGCAGTGAAATAAGAAATAATGAAAGGGACATGAACGTCAGAGGCGACCTGCCATGTTCCCACCGTCACCAAAACAACCAAAGGAAAGTAAAAGATGCACAAGGGCCTCTGTTTCTTTGCTTCCCCCCACCTTGAAGCCCTCGTTATCAATAGAACTAAAAAGTCACCATTGTGATCCTAAGAACCCAAGCGACCATTAATGCATATGATCTCTCCAGGCGCGAAGGCACTCTCCTTTGCACCAGACAAAAAGAAAAGGACCCTTCAATTCAAAGGTGGATTCTGACACGCAAAATGAGGCCTTGTGAGCCGCACCACTGTGTTGCTGCTGCTAGTGTACGGCCTCAGAAAATGAACCCCACCTTGCAATATTGGCTGAAAGGGCAAGTTGGCGCCGTGATATTTTTATGGGCAGCCTGTGCTGGTAACAGCTGCCCAAGGCCACAACCTTCTCTTGGTTAAAGAAGCCAGCAGTCCTAGTTTATGAAAGTTTGCATGGGCATATATGAGAGATAGAGAGAGAGGGAGAGGGAGAGAGATAAGTATTTCTGTGGTAGCCATGGCGTCGTACCATAGAGAGGTTTCCCCCTCCCTCACCAACCATAAAAATACCCAACAGCCCTTTCTTTAAAGATCCTTCCTGAAGACCCCTCTGTACATTAAGCCAAGCTGCTCTTCCAAGCCAGACTAAAGGAAGCCATGATCAACAAGGGTGAAGATGAGGAGGGCATGACACAATGGTTTGAGGAGGTTACCAGGGATGCGGAGGAGGTACAGACCAGCATTCTTGGCAAGATAATACGCCAGAATTCAGGAACAGAGTACCTCCGCAAATGGCTGGGACAGGTCCAGGTTGATGAGGTGGATGACCATGCTCTCGAGTCATACTTCACATCATTGTTACCACTTTCAACACACGCAGATTATGAAACTTACATTCAGAAGATTGCAGACGGAGACTCATCTCCCATACTCACTCAACAGCCAATTACCACTCTTTCATTAAGGTAAAGTCTATCTCTCTCTCTTTCTCCCCTTCCTCTCTTTCTCCATATGCTTGTCAAGGCTACCTATTGATAAGAATCCTGCTATGCAAATTTGCAGCTCAGGGACAACAGAAGGAAGACCCAAGTACCTGCCATTTACAAGTCATAGTGCTCAATCTACTGTACATATGTTCAGGCTGGCAGCAGCATATAGGTCAAGGTGTGGGCTAAGCCACTAAGTGTTAAACGTTCTCACCTTTTTTTCTGAACTTGGTTTCTGAAAATACATACTAATTTGGATTTCTTTGTACTCTTTTGCATATTTATGGGTTTCATTGCTTTTGAGACCATTGAGGAAAAAGCTGAAACCTTTTCCGTTTTCAATGATGGCTGCTGTTACAGGGTTTTCCCAATTAAGGCTGGTGGGAGGATTTTGGAATTCATTTACAGTGGCAAGCAATTTCAAACGAAGGGGGGGATGAAGGTGGGAACAGCAACCACTCACTATTTTGACAGTGCGGAGTTCAAAATAAAGCAAAAGCAAACAAAGGCGTTCACGTGCAGCCCTGTTGAGGTCATCTCTAGTTCAGACCATAAGCAATCAACATACTGTCATCTCCTTTTAGGACTGTTCTTCTCAGAAAAGGTGGAGTTTGTCACTTCCACCTTTGCCTACACCATAGTCGAGGCATTCAGGGAATTTGAGCAGCTGTGGGAGGAAATCTGCAGGGACATAAGAGAAGGTGATCTGAGCCCAAGAATCACATCCCTCGTCATGAGAAAAGCAGTCCTTGAGTTGATCTCCCCTGCCCCGCTTCTGGCCTCAAGCATAGAGAAAAAATGCATGGAATTGAAGGATTGGTATGGTGTGATTCCCCAACTTTGGCCCAATGCTAAGTACATATATTCCATCATGACAGGATCTATGCTGCCCTACTTGAAGAAGCTGAGGCATTATGCGGGCCACCTGCCTTTGGTTGGTGCAGACTATGGGGCTACAGAGTGCTGGATTGGTGCCAATATAGACCCTGCCGCTCCTCCTGAGCTTGTCTCCTTCACTGTAGTTCCAACCTTTGCTTATTTTGAGTTTCTGCCTCTTCATAGGCACAGGAGCCAAGATGCTGCTGCCATGCATGAATTCACTGAGGCCCAGCCAGTGAGACTCTCTCAAGTGGAACTTGATGAAGAATATGAAGTTGTTGTCACCACCTTCACAGGTAGGGAAGATACCACCCTATGAGAGAGAGAGAGAGAGAGAGAGAGAGAGAGAGAGTCCACAGATCATGTTTGGTTAGACTTCAGTAGAGCAATCTCAGTACTGAACATGGCACACCTAAGGACAGGCTTACTACCGTCTTGACCATTAAAAACCCCACGTTTTGAACAGGTCTGCCACCAGTTTTTGGCACTTTCGGATGGGCCCCACCATTTGGAAACTGGTAGTTTTGACTCACTCTTGGGTGGTAGTCTGTCTTTGGTGCCCTATCAAAGGCTGCACCTTTTACTGAAAAATTCTAGGAAACGCGTTTCTGCTTGGGAGCGACGCTGTGGTTTGTCCCCTTCCAAATGCTACTCAGAGCAGACGAACCAGAAATGTTCTTTAAATCTTAGATTCTAAGAAGCAAAGTTCACATAGATTTATTTTCGGTTCTTTCCATATTTCATAAGCAGCAATAACTTTATGGCTGCTTTTCTAGTTTCACAGATTCTGAATTTTTCTTACGAGATTTTCATGGCCTTAGTCTCTTAACTCTTCTAGTTTCATGTCCCGGTCTTATCTTCATGTAAGTAGTCTAATTCTACTTCTGCACATTTGCTTTGTGATTTTCAGTCTAATCTTTCTATTTAGCTATACCCATCTTTCGTTTTGCACAGTTCATCCTATATATATATATATATATATATATATATATATATATATATATATATATATATATATATATATATATATATATATATATATATATATAACCTAGAAGAGAAAGGATTTGAAGGCTTGTTGTACTCTACGTTGGAGTTTTTTCATCATCTCCCTTCCTTTCAAGATTCCTTTTGTCTGTGTCACCTAGGCCTTGTTTGAAGGCAGGAAGGTTTCTTTCATGTGGGAAGGCTTCCACTCAAAAGATGCGAACCTCAGTACCACATGCAAACATCTCGATATCTACCTGGCCTAGATTTTTATCAGAACTTATCCTGAAACAAAGAAGAAATGGGGATACCAAGTTTCTGGGACCATTTCCACCTGTTAGATTTTCTCCTGTAGAAAGTTTTCCTGCATTCGAGCACAACGCTTAACGTTACTCAATTTCACAGTAGGATTGATCTTCAATTCCGGTTAATGAAGCACAGGTTTGATCTTGAATTTGGACAGAAAAAAGTTGGTACCATCTTAGTGGACAGGCGCTTCGAGTCAAATCATGTCAAGGGACGGCCTTATCTCTATGGCTTACATGGGTTGATCCTACACGTCGTTTTCCAGAATCAATCTTGTGGACCATAGTCGGAACCTGGATAAGTACAAGCTTCTTTTTTCTCAAGTGGTCTTGATCTTTGGACCAAACGGGTATGTCTCGTTTTTGTGCCTACTGTTAGAGTCATTAGCCACGCATTTCACAGCCTGTGGCTCTTATTTTGCTTATGTATGACTCATACATGAGGTGACAAGCCGGACAAGTGGGTCCCGTCCAAATAAAGTTCCATTTTCTGTATACTTGGCCGTCCTCCATGGATGCTCTCTTGAGGGCCAGTTTTTGAAAGGTGTAGATCGGTGTGGGAGCCCAGAACTAAGTAAGGTGACCCTCTCACTAACTTTAACATTACTTAAATTTTTAGACCGTCAGAGATAAAACTAGAACAAGCAGCGGACACCTCATGTGCCTAATCGTTCTCAATTTGCCAAGTGGGGAAGCAACAGGATGTCTGTTTGGTTCCCCAGGGAATTTTGATCAGAGGATTTTAGTGGTTTTAACGAGTTGCTTGTTGATGTGAAATCTGAGGTGATTTGAGATTATTAGGATCTTAGATGCTGAAATTTGGGATCAACTCCTTTCCCATCTAACTTGAAATATGAAGTTTCGTCATGTATTAAGGATCTCTAATCCTCTTCTTCATATATAGTAGTAAGACTTCTTATTTGTATGTTTATTTAAAGAAAACTGCCGACAGTAAAACTCTCAAGTTCATATCCTCATGCTTTGAAGGTTTTAACTTGCATTAAATCCTTTAATGGGGACGTCAGGTTTGTCACTTAACAGTGATTACCGGATTCAAATCTCGATTACTTTTGAGTCTTTGAATCTTTTGAGTGTGAACACCCTTGCCATATATGAGTTCTCATACAAAAAGATTTCGAGTCAAGTGCTATCTACCGAACACACCACTAGAGATTTTGCGGTAGAAGGGGAAAGAAGAGAAATAATTATAGATGCCTCCCACCATCATGGTGTGGGCGCTGTCACGGCCATCAGGGTCGTCAGTGGGCATGGCCGCCATAACTTCACAGGTGGAAGTCATTATTACGGCCACCGACTGAGGATGGGGCTTGTCGCCGGACCAACTCGGCCAATCCCATTTGATGTCCCTTGGGCTGTGGCCTGTTGGCTGTCATGCATTAAAGGCCTCCTCCGTGCTCACCTGATCTTTCACTCCCGGCCTCTCATCGAACGGAATGTGGTTGATCTTTTATTTTTAATGCCAACATTGTTTAATTCCTTTTCATGTGGCATTTGATTATTCTCAGCCACCCTTTCCTTTCTTGTGTCCACTCCCCACATCCCTGAGTTGCTTCTTCATCTCCTCTGCCAATATTTTTCTCTTTATCTCGTAGAGATTCATCTTTGACATCATTTCAGCTGCTATTTCGTCTCGTCTACCATCATTTTCTCTTGTTATCTCACACCCGGCTAATGAGCCACTCCTCTCCCCGTGCACCCACTGCTGCACTCATCCCCTTAAACTTCCCTCAGATGACCTTAGACTTATGCTCTCTAAGCTTAAGAGAGAGCTTCATCCTCTTGATTGCTCTCCCCCAACAAGGTTTCCTACCTTGCTAACTGGATCAAGCCATTCAACCCTCACATGTTCATTCTAGTAGAGACAGGGTTGGATGATATTACATATGCCTTCATCCATGATATTTGGCTGACTGTAGTGCTTTTTTAATCGGCTGATTATTCTTGTGGTGGCATTCCCATTCTTTGGAACATTGTCTGCTTCTGTTTCTTTGATTTGTCACAGCTCGTTAATTTGCCTCCTCCATGATTGCCCAAGTCTCCTTCAGCCCTTCCTTTTATCCTTACTGCAGTATATGACCCTTCATCTTCCTTCTGTGAATGCCTCTTCTATCCTGACCTTGAAGCCATTAGGGATTTCAATCATGCCCCTTGGAGCATTACTGGCAACTTCAACTCCATCATGAGTTCTCTTGCCAAATATTTTGGCACCCCACATTTGCTGTATGACGCCCCCTCCAGGGCAATCCTTTCACCTAGTTGGCTGCACTGCCTTGATCAATTTCTCCTGACCATTACAAGTGATGGGTAGTGCAATCGGTAGCATGTATTAACCACGTCTTCAGTTTGATTTAGGAGGATACTATCTTCATGATATTGAGTGTTGATTTATTTGAGGGTTGCCCTTCTTAAAGCTAACGTGGTCGGATCTTAGCCTTATAAGCCCCTCTCCCTCTCTGTGGCATGGTTCATAACTTCATTCACCGACAATCTGTAGCCATTCATGATTGGGAACAAGGTGGCTTAGAGATGAGCGATCCTATGCAGAAGCTATATTATTGCAGACTATTCTCACCAGCATGGTCATTGAGCTACATTCTGATCATTGTCAAACAAGATACATGTCCATCTGTTCTTTTTTCACTGCTTAGTCAATAAATAAGGTGAAAGCATTCAATTGTATTGAATTTTGGGATGTGCGGCTCTCTATCCGGATCTGATCACCCATTGATTAATGGAATCCATCGCCGCATTCACCACCTCTTATTCAACTCACAGACAAAATATTTGAATGGTGCCACAGGTCAAAGCTCACATTTTTTCAAAGGAGAGGACCGTGGTACCACGCATGGCAGAGCCAGAAAAAAATTTTGGAAGGGCACTGATTCATAGATTTTCATACATTTTCATACTTGAAGTGACATATATATAACAAATTAAATATTAGAAGATGTATTAAAAGACCTTAATGTACAACTGAAGGAAAATTAAGGGGCTGCTGTGGGCAACTGCCCACACCAGCTTATATGTGGCTTCGCCTTTGGTACCTCATGAATATGTGAGCGATATTGTTTTTCTCCTGAACATGGATGTCCCTCCTTCCCCATTTTTACCCTTTCAAGGGACGGTTCTTACTTTTCTCATCATGGGTAGTTTAGCCTTTCTGAACTTTGAACACTAATCCCTCTCTTGAGCACCCAAAACACATAACCAGCTTCAGCCTCAAACCTCAAAGGGCAAGAACTTTAATGGCTTCTGGCGGATAATTATGTTACTAAGTTCTTTCATGCATATTCTTTCCATAATAAAACATCTAAGCTAAGTCACATGGGTACTGGTATGGGTTCAGGTTTGAGTACATAACTACATATACAGCTAAGTGAGTTCTTGAATATGACAATTTTTAGAAAATTTAGGTACGATAGACTGTATACATAAATATATACAATATATATAATAATCCACAAAAATTCTCAAATTAAAGAAAAATGAAAGGAAAGTACATAATTTAGGTGGAAGAGCAATAGAAGGAAAAATCATAACTAAAGAAAACATGAAGTTTGAAAACATAAAATTTTTAAGTTTTAAAATGCAGCCGTAGTATCCACATGCCAGCACAGGTATTTGGGCAGATCACACGTACCCACATGACTAGGATAATTTGACTGCATTTTGGACAAAGTTTTTCTTATGGTGTGCCTCTGCTTTGGCTTCTCTCTTTTTTCAGGTCTCTACAGGTACAGGTTAGGAGACGTTGTTCAGGTCTCAGGCTTCCACAATAGATCCCCCAAGCTGAGTTTTGTCTGCAGAAGGAAGCTCACTCTGACGGTCAACATTGACAAGAACACGGAGAAGGACCTGCAGCTGGTCGTAGCAAAAGGATGCCAACTACTGAACGACTCGGGCCTCGAGCTCGTCGATTTCACCAGCACGGCCAACCTCTCTGCGTCGCCGGGGCGTTACGTGATATACTGGGAGCTCGGCCATGGCGGCAGGGCCGACACGAGGCTCCTGGCCGAGTGCTGCAAGAAGATGGACGAGTCCTTTGTGGACCATGGCTACGTGGTGGCCAGGAAGTCGCGCTCCATAGGGCCGCTTGAGCTGTGCATCGTGGAGAAGGGCACCTTCAAGAAGATCCTTGACCATTTTGTGAGAGACGGAGCGTCACTGAGCCAATTCAAGACTCCTAGGTGCACCACGAACCAGCTCTTCGTTAGGATCCTTGAGAGCTGCACGGTTGAGAGGCTCTGCAGCACGGCCTACTGCTGAGAAAGAGTGTGAACAACTCAATAACATTATTAGATCCAGGATCTAATTGATATCAATATAATGCAAACCACACATGGAAGTTCAAAAGATGTTGTAGTGAAAAGATGAAATAATGGCTTTAATTTGTTCATGCATCTAGTGCGTTGTTTCTGGTCGGTACAACAGTTTCTCAAGCAATTGAAACGAGTTCCTTGAATGTTTCAACTTTCGCTCTATGTTCTCCAATGTGCGTCTTGTACTAGCATTTAGTAGAAAAGTTATATTGATCCTGACAATTCATCGCTGGTTAGAACTTAGAACTGGCAAGCAATTATTCTCTCTTCTTTAATGTCCGTAGCAGTGACCATTCAATGTTCTGAAAAGAGACAGAAAAAGTAGTGTGAGTCGGTTGTGTTGGAGTTTTGAAGACGGAGCTACTTAACTTGGGTAGTGGTATGCAACTGACAATCATTGGCCAAATGCAAATATAAACACACCAATCAGTAGCAATATATACATATGCTCCTGATAGGCTTGTTTATATATTGATATGATGAAATGGAAAGAAAAGGAACAGTCCTTATATTATTTCACATTAATGGTAATTTTAAAGCTCTCGGCGACTTGATCAATATTGCACCCCACATAAAGAGGTCAAGTTTCTTAGTTATTCAAGTTACGGAGCATGTTTTCTGCACCATTAAGGTAATTTTATGTATACTTGGAGCAGTGGCTAGCTACATGTGGACCAAGGTGCGCATGTCCTACACCAAGACTTAAAAGAGTGTGCTTGATAACATCAGATTTGAAAGCTAAAGTAATTTGAGATCATTGAGGGCACATTTGATAGACACAGATTTGATATCCTTAGAATCTGAGAACCATGCATTTAGGATCAACTCTCCTCCTCCTGATCTTAAATCTGATATTTTCTCAATGCAAAGAAGTAAAATTGTAAGGATCTTAAGTGTGGATCTTAGGTCTGACCTATAGTCCTTAGTTTGACAAGCCATGAATTTTACCATAGATTTTTATCACATCTGCAAAAGCATGTCACATCATATTCACATGAAAACTATGGATTTCAAATCCAAGGTAATCAAACGCCGCTGAGAATATCAAATCTGTGGATTTAACATCCAACCCCTTCCCATCTGATCTCAAATATAAGGTGAGAACCTCAAGTCTTCTTTTTCACATAGTGGTAAAATCCAGTGTATGTTTACAACGTAGGTCCCACATAAAAGAATCATAAAATCAGCCATGGATCGGATACAGAGGCTACAAAACACATACTAAAAGCTACAAATACCTAGTTGTGGTCCATCTAAGAGGAGTGCCCACTAATACCTAGTTGTGGTCCATCTAAGAGGAGTGCCCACTTAAAAGATACTGGTCCTGCTCAACCCTAGGATGTACTTGGAAATTAAAAAGCTAAAAGAGACAGAGACCATGGTCAAATAATGAAGCCAACTATCCTTCTTCACATTTATTTAGTGGTACTAGACGTGAATAATCTGCATTCTGTGTCCTCCACAAGAAATAAGCGGGAATGCCCTTGCACATTACAGTGTTATTGTAGTTGGGGGAGAAGGTGGCAATGAAGTATCAAGCAGAAGATTTCCCTATAAATAACTTTGGCTATCGTTATTATGTTCAAAATTATCGATTGGCTACCAAGGCTTATAATGTTGTTTACACTTTTGACTTACTCTTTGTCTTTCAATTTCTGTATGACCAATCTAAGAGAAATGCCAACATCTGGGCTTAGTAAAGTGGTGCCAGAGTATTCTGAACCCATCATTGTCCCTATAGGGGACCAAACCTTCTACCGCTAGTACATTAATATATACGCCCTAGCTTCTTCACAAGAAGGCACATGCTCTCTTAGACCGTTTCGTGTTGATGTACACATGAAGAACCAATTCGTGGGTACATATCAGATAAGTTTCAAAGATCTATATAAATCTATGCACTCATCACTGTATGGTAAAATTTTATATGACCTGCAAGAGTGCTTTCTGACAAGATATAGGGGGAGAGATGATATATATGCTAATGATCAATAAAATCTTATATCACCGTGTAACCATAGAGGAATAGATGTTATATGCTACTTAGAACAGTGTATACTCGGGTATCCTTTTTTTTTTCCCCCCTTTCAGTAGCAGCACAGCAATTCACAGGGATTTTCCGGTCACATGGGTGCAGGTATAAATGCTGCTACCGGTGCTGGAATTCGTGTATGAGGCATTATATATATATATATATATATATATATACTTCTTCATGACAGATGTATAAAATTTAAAAATTAAATGCTAAAAGGAATTGACTACATTTTTATTAACGACGGTCTATGGCATGGGGACGGTTTATGATAGCATGAGGGATGATTTATGGCTGTTTTGGTAACAATTATCCCGAATTCAGTAGCGTTACACATACACACACATGCGCAATATATATATATGTGTGTGTTACATGCGTTTTTTTCACTTGCGGTCAAACATAATTGAAGGCTATAAGGCTCGTCGGCGCTTTCGCTTCACGGATACTGCAGGTCTGCAGGATCTCGACATCATCACAGAAGAGCAAACTTCTGGCAGGGGACAGGTAGAAAGCAGTAGCCAAGAGATGCCTACTGGTTTTGTGGAAAGAAATCAATGTTTTTCAACCCGAAGTCTTTCATGCGACCTACTACCTAGGTGGGCAGAACTCTGCCAGTCTGGAATCCCTTCAGTCAATCAATTCCTTTCTGAAAAATTGCCGTGTAATCATCCTGAATGTTGAGGTAAATGGTCTGGCAGGGGGCTGGTTGAATGATAAAAGCCATCTTCTTCTTTAATTGTAACCCACTACCTCTTCTGATCTAAATATTTAATCTTTCTCATAAAAATGCTTTACTTTCTGTGTACTTCTAGTCCCCTTCATACTTACCTGCGCAGCTATATTGATCGACATGGGGACTTGGTTGAGTTGGTAATTTGCACGAAAGTGAAGGTTAAGTCACAAAAAATGAGAAGATGTTTCATAGATGATAGATCAGAAGTATATACAGATGCATGCATCTTCTTTCCATATTGATGTTGGTATACCTCATACTTGTGATATGGCGGTTGGCTCCTTGTTATTAAACAGAGATATCGACTCCATCTGGAGCCATCTGCAACTTGAATGAGCCCCTTTGTACGCCATGGAGACCCTAGTTAAAGCCAGGATTCATTTCTTGAGCACCCCATTGTTGAATGCAGTATTACCACACATGCCTCAAGTTCCTACCTGACATTTTAAACGCTAATAGGTGGCTTGTGTGCCCCAATCTTATTCAGTTCTCAGGGAATATATCATAAGCATCCATTTGGTAATCCGAAAAGCTTCTACTTGTTTCATGAATCTGCCCAAGGATTGAGAGTAATAGAACCCCATAACATAGTGTACTTTATAAATTTACCCCAAAGATCGGAGCAAATTCATCGAACTATAATAGTTTACTAAGGGTTTGTTTAGCAATAAGGACATCCTGTGAGTGTCACATGAATGTCCCCTTGTGATTGAGGTAGATTAGTGTTCCCAATTAGTGATCCGAAATGTTCCATAAATCTAGTCCAATCTTTGGAGCAAATTCATGGAACACTCACGAAATGTCCCTACTACCAAACGACCCCTAAAGGGTCTAGCACTATTGAATTAGAACTTTCTTGCTTTTATTAAGTAGAAGATGGTCGATGAATTTTTGTAACTTTTTATTTTCCAAGTTTCTAGCTAGTTAATTAAAACTTTAAATTTGAGTGTGTAAATGCCATCTTTTGTCATACCCCGTTCTTGGAACATCCAATTCTATGACAAATTATCTGAATTCTGAATTAATGAATTTAAACCTCCATGTTGATCAACCTGAAATCTATAACTAAAATTATTACAGAATGAGATGAGAGGGAAACCTTAAACAGAAGCCCCTTTGCTCTTCCCTTCTATCCCCTAGGGTTGTGGTTCTTGGATCCCTTGGTCTGTTGTTGGATCTGGCGTGGAGGTTGAGATTGGTTGCAATGTCCAGAATGCTTGGGTTTGGCTATGGTGTCTGGAGGATGGAGCTGGTCATCAAAGATCTTCTTATTCAGATAAAACCCAGAGCCTAAACTAGACAGAGCACTACACTGATAAATCAGGACATAATGAATTTTTAAGAGAATTGATGGGGTTTGGAGGAAAATTTGTCACAAGGTTACTAGTCCCTCAATGTCGTGCAATAGACAAACTACTAGGGTTTCAGGCCAATTATCTTCTCCAATTGGGAATTACCCACTAATACGACCTTATGGCACCTAAGCAAACTCTTAAGCACCAGCAAAGACAGGCTGAGTATATTCAGGAAACCTAAAGCAGTACCAAAGGGACAAACAAGTTATCAAATAAATAAACTATCTAACACTAGCAAGGATACTCACCAACCTGTTTTAGGTTGCATTCACCCTTGGAAGATGGTTGCATGATGCGGTTTTTTTCACAAATATGGTTGCCCATTCCATCAACTCTTCATGCTCCCCATCATTTATCCTTACGCTTGATATCTCTAAGGCTTTTGATTCAGTTAGCTGGAATTTCTTCTTTTGCCTCCTCCATGGTTTGACTTTGGACACAACGTTCGTGGTTGGATTCGTAATCTAGTTGTTAGGCCTTAGATGGCCATTTCCTTCAATAGGTCTATCGGCAAGTCCTTCTCATTGCATCATGGGCTCTGTCAAGGTTGTCCCCTTTTCCATTTTCTCTTTGATCTCATTGTTGAAGCTTTGCTGCCCTCTTTAGGTCTACATCAGATTCTAATTTTTTAAACGTGTTGCTTCTCCCTATCTTGTTTGGTTTCTCCATCATTCAGTATGTGGGCAATTTTATCGTCTTTGGTACTGCGTTTCAGCAGCAGATTGCTAGAGTTTGGTTGTTGCTTTGGCTTTTTGAGTTGGCTTCTGGGCTTTCTTTTAATCCTACCAAGTGTTAGTTGTTGCTCCATCATGTGACTGCACTTTTTGCAAAAAGTGTGCTTTGGCTGTAGTGTATTGCGGTTACAGTTTTACCATCTTGGTCTTTCATTATCCTCTTTCCTACCGCCATCTTCTTTCTGGGGTAATGTCCAGTAGTGGATGCTCACCTGCCTGCAAGTCTGGCAAGCTAAAGTCCTCTCCCTTGTTGGTAGAGTCACCCTAGTCCGACATTGCGTAGCCTTCATCCCGCTCCATGTTTCTGGTCATTACAAGCCACCCACTTCACAAATGGATTTCTATGCAGCTGTTCCAAGACATCAAATCTGAACATATATTGATGGTGCTAAGATAAAGGAATATAGATCTTCGTAACAGATGGAACTCATGCAACAGATTTCATTTACAGATGCCTTCCGTTGAACGCCCATGTATTGTCTTTCTTCTTATTTCAGCTTTATATTTAATTTTCAACAATCTTAGAGCAACGAGCGAACCCGCCGAAATAATAGCCTTAAGCACCGTTATTGTCAACAACTTGCTGCAGGAATTCTTCCAATTGATTGGCCAAGCCTTATGGAAAACGATGACTGCATTCAGATTGTTATAGGGACTAGGACATTGGAAAGTACAGCTTTATTCGATTTAATTTCGCCAGGGCAGGAAAAGGATCCCCATCCTCATGCTCAGTGTTGTTTGAGTGTTTATATCTTCTCTTGAGTTCCAACCTCCCATAATATTACGTTCATGAAGGAGTTTGGCCATAGATCACTACTTATTCTTCGGACCATCTCTAGTTTTGATGCAGCAGGTCTGCTTGCCCATATATTGTACTTGGCAGTCGATTGAGCTGTGTTGCTTGCGTTTTGGTAGCCATTGTTTGTAATTTGTATACATTGATTTTTTTTTTCTTTTTTATTATGCCTGCCCTCAAAATTGAAAACCAAAATCATCCCACATATGAAGGATTGAAGCGTAGCAGAAACCAATCTGTAGTGCAGTTGGCCAGGCCGGGCGGCATGTAATGGGCATTATCTTTTGAGAATCAAGATGTGGCTATCCTGTTGGCATTGAGAAATCTCTCTCTCTTCCTCTCTCTTGCGCCACATACCAAGTATTGACATGTATGTAGATTTTTCATGCCAGTAAATTCCAGGTGAGCGGGAGGACTAATTTCACCACCTGAGAGAGACCAACTACCGGTCTCTCCCTCCAAGGTGTAGAGCTGTATCGGTACAAGAACATCTAGTGAGATCTCCACATGCTTTAACTTAGAATCATAACCGCCTTGTTGAATCGGAGATGCACCGCATTACCTGTTCTATGTTTGCCCGTTTCAGCTATGCCCCTCTGGGCATTTGATGCTTTTAAACTAGTTCATCATTCGACCAGGTAAGGTAATATCTTAAAAATATCTCCAGTCCTTTGTAGCTTTAGCTTTCAGAAATTGAATGTCCTGTGTATTATTCGTCATTATGAGCTCGTAAGATTGAACACCACAGTGTTGAAAACCATTGGATCCAAGAGCAAAGATAGCAAGATAAAAACAGAAGAGAGAGAGAAGAGGGATTTACGTGGTTTGGCAGTCTTAAGCCTACATCCATGAAAAGGGAAAGGACTGTTTTTCATTGATTGTTTCAGAACCACGGTACAACTCTATATATAGAAGATGGGAGCATAGAAACAGGAACGTGATAAGCTAGATCTTCACAGCAAGGAAAAAAAGGGATTAAGATAAACTCTTATTTCTTTCAAAGAATCTTAATCTGCTCTCGACTTTAGTTTGACTTGATCTTCTTTCCTGATCTGCTCTGCGTGATCTGTCCTCCCATCTTGGCGCACTAGATTCCCTTCTAGAAATTTCCAACACACAGCAACCCTGATGGATGCCTTTAAAATGTCTGAGATGATGAACACTGCCAATTAAGATCGACGTTTATCGCCCTTCGCCTGTTACATGCACGGACGAGGGCTGATGAATGAATCCAAGGATCGATCGATCAGCACATTTAACAGGAGTAGATAAGATGCAGCAACAACAGCAGTAATTGAGCCTTCCCAGTTCTGTACGAGAGGAAGACCTCGCTTCTCGTGAACTTCGTCAGGTTCCAGTAGACGCCAGGAAACTTGCAGAGGCCTGGAATTGACCACGTTTTCTTGATTTGGTAGCTGACGCGGCTGCCACTGAGTAACAACAAATGACTTTGACAACACCATGTTCTTCTATTGAAATTTCAGAGACAGGTGTGGAATAGAATACACGGAACCCAAAATCTTTCTTAATTTTATATTGACGTTTTTTTTTAAACTTTTTTTTTCATTTATATGTTGATTCTTTTTAAAATTTAAAATTTTTTATACCCAGTGTCCCTAGAATTTTCTAGATCCACCATCTTTTCAAAATGAGGTATCTGTGATCCATGGCCATTTTTTATAGTTTCTATTACATGATGAACGTGGCTGTGAACATGGCAGTGCTAGGACCATGGTAGAACTTGGTTGCTCCTGTCGAGTTTCAAGTGTTGCATAACTTCAATGCAAACTGCTGGGAGATTAGGGCTCCCTGTCGAGTTCGAGTAGGGCTGTTCATGAGCCAAGTTCATGTGGAACTGAGCTGGCTCAAACTCAGCATGAGTGTTTTTGACAAAACTCGAGCTTTGCTTGAGCTCGAGCTGAGTTGGAAGTCATTCGGTCGAGCTCACATAGGCTCGAGTTCTAAGAACTCAAACTTGGCTCGAGCAGCTCGATCAAGCTGAACCTCATGCTAACCAGCCAAGGCACACATCCATTTGAACCATCTACTTTTGTGATAGCATTAGTAAGATACTCTTTTTCAAGCTTAATTATGTTTAAACGAGCAGAGCTGACTTAACTTGAGTTCGATTCATTGCTTTGCTTGAGCTCGAGCTGAGTTGGAGGTCATTAGGTCGAGCTCAGATCAGCTCGAGTTCTAAAAACTCAAACTTGGCTCGAGCAGCTCGATCAAGCTGAACCTCATGCTTACCAGCCAAGGCACACATCCATTTGAACCATCCACTTTTGTGATAACATTAGTAAGATACTCTTTTTCAAGCTTAATTACGTTTAAACAAGCAGAGCTCACTTAACTTGAGTTCGATTCATTTATATGATCGAGTTCATATCTCGACTCAGCTCAACTCTTTTATAAGATCGAGTTCATTTCTTAACTCGAACTCGACTTGTGTAATAAATGAGTCGTGCTCAAGTCAAGTTTATCAAGTAAATTCGAGTGAAGCTTGAGTTAACTCGACTCATTGAACAGCCCTAGCTCTCGTAACCCTATTATTAGCAAAAATTAAAGAATGGATAGCAATATGCACGAAGAAAAAAAATCCTCAGTAGTGTGAACAGTCTGAAAAAAAACAAAAATCGGAGTGTTGGGAGATGATCCCAAGGAATTGCTGAGTCAAATTGATAAGATCAATGGTCTCCTTGGCAGGAAAATGATAACATGATGACAAAAACCCCAGCCTTCTACGTACATTTGGTTGCATGCTGCTTCAACTTAGCTCGTCACGACATGGAATCTACCTGGTACGCTTTGGTTACATAATTTCGTTAAATGCATAGAATATACAAGCATGAAAGTCACCTAATTCAATATTTTTCTTTTACAAGATCAAGTAGTTGTTAGACTTTGGTGAGAAGAGAACTTTCTGGGCTATTGATTCTAAGTAAATTAGAGGTGGAAATTAAATTGCAAATATAAAAGCTAAGTTGTTTTTTCTTTTTAAGAGTTTGATATACCCTTCAAAGAAGAAGAAAGAAAATAAATGAGTTTCCTTAATTGAAACCTTTTGTTTTTTCTTGCAATATTTCCAAACCTTGAAAAAACAACTTAACTTCTATATTCACAATTTAATTTCCACCATCTAGTCTCCATGGAATCGATGACCTAGCTTATTTGGGGCTCTATATATGTAAGGGATTCAAATACTTATGCATTAATGAAAGGTTCCGGAATGTTAACCCTAGCATTTGCATAAGAGTGAGTGTGTGGGACAGCTTTTGTCTTGGTGCACACACACACACACACACAAAGGATAAACATTGTCATAATGTAATATTCTTTGAGTTATGTGGCAGCTGAACCCAAGTGTTCATATTTTATTTTTCATATTGTGCTTGTGAGTGGATCAACTGGTACATTTTTCATTTTTTCATGATATTGTTTCTGGATATCGCTGTCATATCCTTGTTATGTCATATCCTTGTTACCAAGCATATATAATTAGGCATTTGAAACGTTATTCTTAATAAGGAGACGCCAATTTTTTATAACGAAGAACCTAAGCAGGAATGAGCTCGATTCGCTGGCCGCCTCATTAGTTTCCTGCATTCCAAAGCTTCATTTAGATCATTATACATTTTTAAAGTGAATGCAAATATAATGTTCTATGAATCATGTTACTGATTAAGACATATTCATGGAACACTGTGTTCTAGTACCTACCTCATTCTTTTAAGCAGATTCAAGGAATGCGATGTTAGTGATCCTGTCACAGAATGCCTCCTTGAAAATTTTAAAGTCTCCAACGTCCCATTCCGAGTGGAACGAAGTAGATCATAAAGCTCAGTGATGAATCTTTTCTTCAAGGCCTCTAACTGTAGAAGAGACCACTTCCTAACAGTGGCGGAGCCATGTTGTAGCTGATGGGGCCAATTGCCCACACCAACCCACCGCCGCGGCTTCCTAATTAAATTCGAGATGATCATATTGGTCCAGCTTCCATTGTTTTCGGGAGTCTAAGCGAGTGTATGCCTAGATCCAGAACAAATATAATCAAATGAATTATATGTCATACGTTAATTGATACCCTGGGAATTGATAGTAAATTAATATGCATTTTATGTGTATTACTTTGAGATA
The DNA here is from genome assembly GCA_011799765.1 of Nymphaea thermarum. NCBI lineage: Eukaryota > Viridiplantae > Streptophyta > Magnoliopsida > Nymphaeales > Nymphaeaceae > Nymphaea > Nymphaea thermarum. Next base: position 153,121 of record JAANDH010000720.1, read on the forward strand.
AAAAAAAAAAAGAAGTTGACATTTTTCTTTTATTTTTACCTTTTATATAACATAGATATTGGAAATAAGATTGATAGAAATAGATAAACAGATCAAATCCTCATTCGAGTGTGAAAAAATAATTCTTATGGCGGAACCAAAGGCATAGAATTGACAAACTTTTCTCATTGTCTGATCTCAATAAATACGTACGGATATCTTTTTTATCGATTACTTAAGAATAGTTAAGATGGTGAGCATTAACAAACCGCCCTTAAATGGGTCCGAATCTAGTTAGATCTTTGATAATCTGAATGAGGAGATTCGAATTCAACAAGTGGCAACTTAACGATTCAACTCAATGCATGGGCCGATTCAAGGTGCCATTTGCCTGCCGTAGTTTGTTTTTTATTATTTTTTAAACATTATAAAGTTCTTTATCATTTGCTTAGTTTTATATATCTTCACTTCATTTTCAAAAAATAAAATAGAATAATACTCTTGGCGACTACAACTAATTAATGATCATTCGCTAATGCAAGCAAGAACAGACTGAGCAAGAGAAAGACATGTTAGTGATCGTCAGCGTGGAAGTAGAAACATACCATAAGGTTCTATGAGAGCCGCTTGGATTCATATATTATTCTTCCGCAGTCTATAAATTGTATTCGAATATACAATCCATATTAATGATCTTTGATTCTTTAGGAAACTTCAAGATCAAGGCCAGTAAAAATGTTGCATTACCCACGGGACAACTTTTCCTCTTGATCAAGCAAGAGACTCCATGGAATTTGGCTTTCCAAGAGAGAGACAATGCTCTGTATCTTCAAAACTACGAATTTAGGCGCAATAAGGAAACATGCAACTCTTTCAGGCGGATGCAATGAGAGACTTGATGATAGGGCGGAAACAATCCACACTAGTGAAGTACTTGGATGCACCCTTCTTTCCAAAATTGGCAAAATGATTTGTTGGTGTGGCGGAGCCAGAAAAATTGGCTGGCGGAGGCAGGATATTTTGGGCTGGCGTGGGCAGGGCAGTGAGAGGGAGGAAGAAGGCTTTTGAAAATATTTTGAGCGCAGGTGAAACCAAAGATGGAGGATATTTTGGGCTGGAGTGAGTAGGGCAGTAAGAAGGAGGAAGAAGCAGAGTTGAGCTGTTGAGATATTCACATATTTTGAAAATATTTGGGCTGTTTGAAAATTTTTGGGCTGGCGTGGGTAGGCGCCCACACCTGCCCCACGGCTCCGCCACATCTCAGACATGCAAGACCTTCCATTACTTGTTCAGCACTGCATAAAACATAGCCAACGGCAGTTAAAATCCTAAAACCCATAATGCACCACTCAGGTTCAAAAAGCATCTAAAATGGACAATAGCGTTAGCGAAACAAACATTTAAATATTGGGAGCTTTCAGGATGTGCCACTGAACAAAGTTTCTGAGGGGAAATGCTCAGAAGACAAGCTCGCAGACCACATAACAATGAATAATAGCTCCAAATTAATTAGTAAACCTAACAATTGACACTATGGACATCAGTGACCAATTTATAAAATTAGAAGGATAATACAAGCAATTAAACTAATATTCGCTTCTCAGTAGCATGCTAGAAGATCTAGTACGACAAATTGTTTCATATGATCTCGTAGTACTGCTCAAGAAGTCACCATTTAATACATGACAAGATTCAAACTTATTTCAAGAAAGAATGCAAGAGACTTCAGTAGTTTGCCTTAAATTCACTTGAAGCATCTTCCGAATCAGCAACTTACAAGTTGGATAAGAAAAATCACTAAGTAGGATAATCGACTACGAAATTGAAAAATTCAAGAAAAGATGAGTAACGGAAACCTGGAACATCCTAACGAATCCGCCGCTCCTCTCGATCAACCTGCAGACGGCCAGCCCAGGGATGAAATCCATCAGGCGTTCGTAGTCCGTCAACACGTCCCACACGGCCTCGAGACTTGTGGCAACACGGACCCTAGCCCGGACTCTCCGGCGGTTCCTGCCGGATTTCTCGATCTTTATAAAGAAGGCATCGCCACCGGGGGGAACCGATCCCGACGGCGAGACGGACGTCTCTTCTTCCTCATCTCGTTCACTGACTATGAGATCAACGGGGGAGGAATCGGAGGGACGGGAACCCAGGACTCGTCCGACGGAAGAGAAGGGGGCTTCCGCGCGTTGGCGATGGGGAAGATGGTGAAGGAAGAGAGAGACGAACCACCAGGGGGTTTGATAAATCGAAGGAAGGAAAAGGCATTTCTGTCGTCCTGGCGAGGGTCGCTGCGATAGGAAAGCGGCGCGTGGAGGACCGGAGAGATAAAGAGGGTGCGCGCCATCTGGGCGACTCCGGCGGACGGATTTTATAGGGCAAACTGGTGGAAGTTCCCGGCGATTTTGAAGGGAATGGCGCGCAAGGGTGTTTATGTCATTTAAATGTAGAAGCGTCTAATCGGTTGGTGCAGAAGGCTCCCCGGCGTGCAGGGTCGTTTCCATTATCACCCAAAACGACGAAACTACCATCCACTGTATCTTCTTTGACGAAGGCATCTTTTCCCTCTTTGGGTTTTCGTTCACTGCTTCGCCAAATGTCACGTTAAACGGCGAGTCGGTAAGAACCGGAAATTCCAGACTTCCAAGACTCAGGCCCCGGGTACGTTTGTTCTCTTCAGGGCGAACTCGCGAAGCGTCACGCAATAACCGAGCCGAAAGCGGACGTTTCGTAAAGAAAATTCCGTCCGAAACGTTTACTTCGGTCCTTCCGTCTTCCGCCATGGCCGCCTCCGTCTGTCTGGAGCTCAGCGCATTGGTCCTTGCTCAGGTTTCCTTCTCCGTCTCACTCTTTCAATCTTCTCTTTGGCCGAAGGAATAATTGGAGAACTCTTGAATGCCAATCTTGTCTCCCCCCTTTCAGCGTCTTGGTAGTTGGCAGCGGTCGGGCCGCTACGAAACATGGTCCAAGTTTTCCCTGTTTGATTTTCTTTTTTAGTATATTGGGAGCTCATCCTAAGCACAGGGAAGTAACTAGAAGTTGAAATGCAGGGAGAGTGCTGCTTAGATGGTTATCATTTGGCATCTTATACTCTTATTTCTGTTGCAAGAAAATGTGGAATATGCTGTTACCTGGGCTGTGAGAAAAGGTTAATAGGAATGGTTTTTAAGTTGCTTAACCTTTATCGGTCGTAGAGAATGAAGCTGTCTGATGTTTGTTCTGAAGCTAATATCCTGTTTGTGATGGGTGCTAAAATTTTCTCTGCGGGAAGAAGGCGCACTGGTGCAAAATAATCGTTGCGATAGGATAAAACTGGTTTTTCTTGGTGCAGTTCTTCCTTAGCTCAGTCTGATACCTAAGCTTAAGCTCCTTTTGTGCACATAACGGTGGTATGACCGTGGGATGGGACTATTCAACAGATGAGTGGAAAGAGAAAATGTAATGCAACATCCATAGAGCCGCATCGGTTCATAAATTTGACGGACACGGGTTGATAATTAGTAACTAGAGTTAGCAACTACTTTTCCTTTTCTCCATTATATAAGGTTATGCCCCAGATGACTGAGTGTGGACACCCCTTTCTCCTCCCTTATGTTGAAAATGTGGTCACTTTTCCAGAAAAGTTTCTACGATTCTGAGGAGATGTTAATTTAAAGTCTGTATTATTTCAGGGTTCGTGTTTATTCCAGTCCATAAAGAGAATCATTATCTAACTATAGTGCCAGTCCTTTGGTTATGGCAGCTGTTTTCAGAGACAAATGGCTTCACATTTTTTCCGTTCTCTTAGAATCAGTTGTACCAAATGGTGGATCAATTTCTTAGAGAGAGGTTATATAAGGGCAACTGGCTGCATTGTTTTGGGTAATATTGAGTCTAAATCAGGTGGAGAAAGCATCTTTTGTAATCTACGCATGCATACATCAGCTGATCATGTATCTTGCTCAATTAATCTCTCTTTTGTAGACTTCTTACACCAGTTTTCATGTCCCTACATGTATTTTTCTGTTGGTGAAAGGTTATTGCCAGCAGAAATTGTTTTATCAAAAATATTATGGATGATACGTCCAAAAAGAGAACTGGCATACCTGGATCGAGAAAAACCAAAGCTCGCCGAAAAAATCCCTAAAAAGAGCAAGAAGATCGATTAGGGCTTTGATAGCGAACGGCAACTGCTTCAAGTCTCGAATGAAAACCTCACCAATGAAAGGTAGTCCCTCAAAACATACCTAAGCTTAAGCTCCTTTAAATTCACAACCAAAATCATCTCAATCAATAATCACCCGTATAGTATAGCTTCTGTCGGACTGTCACCTGTATAGATCTATAGTATGTGAAAATTTTACCTTTCTTGCCTCTCTCTTTTGCCCCCATTATTGGTTTTCTTGCTTCCGCTTCCTCATCCCTCGAGGTGTCGAATATGTTGATTTGAAGAAGTCCCAAATATTTCATATGCTGAAACCTCATAGCTTGCTTGAAGCTGAGGTGAGGGTCTCAAAGACGCTGGCAATTTGATGGGCATGTGGACTATAAACTGTGATAGGCACGAGGGAGTTTAATGTCCCAGATGACACGCGGCAATAATTAAACAAGCCTGTAGATCTTTTGCAAATCTTCCGCCCAGCTGTGCTCTTCGCTCTCTTGGGAGATTATTTTGAAAAAACGAACTTGCCGTGCCTGTTTTCTTTGCTATTTTTCAGGAGTCACTACAAATGCACAAACACTGGGTGTGACGTCCGAAAACATGTCGAGAGAGCATCAACAGATCCGAAGGCAGTCATAACAACATATGAATGAAAACAGAACCATGATGTGCCTGCTCCAAGAACTAGCAGCCACCATACAGCCAATCCAGAAATTTGCAGTAACAATGAATTGCCAGAGCCAGTGAATCCTCCTGTATCTGATAAACCAAATGATCTCTTGGGGAAACAATGAACAATTTCAAAATTCCTTTCAGTCAACTGATAGTAAGAACTTGAAATTTCTCCCCTTCCTCACGAAAATATCGAAGGTAAATAAAGATATAACTTGATGTAGACGTGCACAGTGATGAAGCCAGATTAGAATTCTTAGAGATTCTTAACAAAAGAAAAGCTCTCGACCATAGATCGGTAGACTGCTCAATAGATTACCACTCCGCCTCGAGGCAGAGGGTTTTCCTTGAATTCTGAAACCCTGCTTGCGAGGGTTTCCTCTGGTTTCCCTCCGCCTCGAAGCAGAGGGTTGGTAGTGTGAAAAGAGAGAGAGAGAGAGAGAGAGAGAGAGAGAGAGAACTATTACCATGGTTGGTGGTCGTCGGCGATTCGCTCACGAGATGCTCGGGTGCGTTGCTGGTTGCCGGAGCCACCCCAGACAGACAGCTGTACCTCTCTCATAATCGAGAGATGAGAGGCCTCGAAAGATCGAGAAGTGAGAGAAATTGACGTTGAAAAAGAGAAGAAAGCGATGAAAGTATTTCTCCAAAGAGATGACCGTTGCGATAGGTTTCCAAATTTAACTGCGCAATTAACGGGAAAAACTATAAAAAGAAAGTAAAGGCTCCATATGCGTATAAGATTATTGTGAGTGCAACGATTTAACCACTTTTTCATTTGTTTTTTCATTGAAAATTAATGAAAACAGATACAGGTCCAACGGCAAATTAAGGACAAGATTACAGTTTATTTATTATACACCTTATCAGTTAATCTTCTTAACTTAGTCCATATTCAGAGTCTTCAATCAGTTTGGAGACTAGGAGTAAAAGACTGGCTAATTAGTTGTTTGCTCTATCATTCAATTAGAGACACATGCTTATATATCTATCATATCAACAGAAAGGAAAAATGAAAGAAAAATAAGTACTGTTGTTGAAGATACTGCTCCTGTAGTAAAATATGCATGTGATGTCTCCCATCCCCTTTATGTGAGGTAGAAACATCGACACTATAAAGAAGACACAAAAGGAAATGATGGTCACCAAGGAATTCGTTGTTGTGGAGGCCCTTTGCATCGTCCAATAATAATTTCACGATCCCGCAAACCATGTTTTCTCCTTCTTCTTTTTGCTTGTCTATGTGTGTGATGATGCATCGAATGGTGAACGTAGACATATCTTTATGTACATAGACATATCTTTATATACATTCATCTATCAATCTCTTTGATTCCATAGTCAACGAGACCAGAAAAGGGGTCGGATTGTGGCCGTCTGGTCAAAAATCTTAAGATTATCCACTTTTCAAGGTCTATAGAATCATAAACCGTATCAAGATCCAACAACATTTTGATCCAAATTGCATTCGGTTAGGGTCTGAGGGATATTGGAGCAGATAACAGGTCATTATAATTATAGATCATTTTCAAGAAGATGAGATTACAAAAACTGTTTTGGGGAACTCTCTGGTAGTTTAGTAAATTGACACCTAGACAGTCCAGAAAAGCTGGTCGATCCACGTACAGTATTTTTATTAGCTGGGTAATAATTATATTTTCTGATATAATAGGACTTGGAAAACACTGTATGATTTTTAAACTTAATATTTAAAATTATTGTTTCCGTTCAAATGCTGATAAAATGTTTAGAAACCATTAGCCAGCCAAATCATTTTGGCATTTAATTCAAACTAAAAGAATGTATATACCGTTAACAGTAATTTCTTTTGTAAGGAGACAGGTTTATTCAGAGTTAATAGATAATGGGAAGCATGATTATGCTTCATTTCGGTTTTCATTCCAGACATAGGCCTCAGTTTTCGTTTACTAGTTTTTTCGTGGTCAAGAACTTCATGAAATCCAAAAATCCTTCGATAGGCATTCATGGGTTCTATTTTCCTCAATTTTAAGACATGAAGTTATCCAAAGTTCATAAAATCTGGAGAAACAGTTAAGTGCATGTATATGTCCATTCTGTCCCCATTTCATAGAAGTTACAATTAATGAACAGAAAAAAAAATGGGATTGGAGCTTTTATATGTTATATACCGGTGATGATTACAACTGCTAAAGATCCAACATTTGAACCGGTATAAACCTATTGCGGTGATGTTCTACGCCGCTAAACTATTTATACCGGTGACGCGCAACTCACCGCTGTAGATCTACAGCAGTGGTTTTAACCACCAGTATATCTTATGATAACTGAGAACAGACACGGCGTCCTACACGCCCAGTTTTCGTTTGAGACAACCCAATAGCACATCAAGCCTACGCCTCAGGTTACTGCTCAGGTCCCCATCTCTCTCTCTCTGTATGTCTATTTTGTGATTAAAGCTTTTATCCATTTTTTTTATCATATAGCTATATTTTTGCTTTGTTTACTTCTTTTTCTCAGCAGCATGGTCTAATTTAGCTAGCATAGGATTTATTCAACGTTGTATGTTGAATCAAATCGTGAAATTTGACAAGCTTAGCACATCACTTCACCTTGTCGCACTTGACAATATTGTATAATAATATGAATTGCTGGATAAAATTTGAAAGTACAACTACAACCAAATCAATGAAATTGGGCAAATGTCCAAAAAAAAATCTATGCACAGAAGAAGACCTTGACAATAACTCAAATCCAAGCAAACAATTAAATACTAAAATAACATAAGAAATTTACCTCCCCACATAATCAGGCTCTCTTTTCCTTTTTATTTTTTGGGTAGCAAGATCAGGGAAGCCGAAAGTCAGAACCCTTCCAAATTATACCAACATAGCAGCATTGCTATAAGAATTGGTCTAAACCAGCATGAATTGGCGAATAGACTCAATCAGATGCAAGGGTCAAGTCCAAGAGTTTAAAAAATCCACCAATTTTCTGCATAATGGCTTTGACTTGGGAGTGAATCAGCCAATATAGACAGAATCACCCATCATTTAGCCCAACTCCATAGATGCACTTACAACAGAAAAGAAAACAATATTTGACAATTTTACAAATACACATTTACATTCCATAAAAAAAAGAGCACAAACAAAATCCTTATACTTTTTTTTTGCAAAAAAAGGAAAAGAAAGGAGAAAGGAAAAGCATAAGCTCAAACATAAAGCTTGGATCATCGTAACAGCCAAAATCTCGCCAATGGCTAAAAACCTTTCTATTTGAAACCCAAAAAAGAAAGGCAAAGCTGATATATTGAAAATTGATTTCTCTAAAGTGAGTATGATTTCATATTAATTTTTTGAATTTTTTATTACCTTTGTTTCCTATTTTTATTTGAATAACTTTTTAAAATTAAAAGCACATTCCTCAGTTAACCAAATTCACTAACAATTCAACCGATTCATTGAATAAATAGCATATCCATTTCAATTAATCCACTTATCGAGCTCTGGACCCTCTTCAACTTGCAGCTCTTACATCCAAAATCCTAGCCAAGTGGACGAAGCGCTTGACATGCATCTCCCCTTGCACTTCCTCAGTTGTAGATGTTCATCATTTTACTAAATAATGTAAATCTTCCATTATTTTGCTTTTAATAGGCATAGATGATAGATTAACTTTTGTTGTAAATATTCTTTACCTGTTTTATAGTTGTAAGGTATCATGACAGAAGTAACACAAACATCAAATCATCCCATATCTAATAGAACATAAATGCCAAAATCCAGATATAACAAGCTATGACTGGATATAAGAGCTTCAAGATTCCTTGATAACATTAAATGACCTTGACTGTGAACAGCTGTGTGAGCTGCAGTACTCCTAAACCCAATACATTGGACATGGTCCTTTCTGAATGTTCAGTCAAACTCTGTCGATCCTACAATGATCGATCAAAAGTGATTGTGAAAAGTAGTAATCAGAGGTGAAGATAAGAGAGACACAGAATTAAATTACTTCATTCTGCCAAACAACTTCTGAATATGTGAGGTGTCATGGACAGCCTAAGTTAAGAACTAGTTCCATAGAGATTTGAAATGTAGCAACAGTGAGACACAAAAACCAGTGTGATGAGATGAAGCTGGCTAACGCATATGCATGTACATGCACAGAGTTCTCACCTTGCCAGCATGAACCATGCACAGCTTCAGCCAGTGCAATACCACCCTCACCAATATTACAGCTGAAAAAAGCAACAAATGAGACTGATATTTGCAACTCTGGAGCCGATAAATGTTGAAAAATATATACCTTGGCATCAAACCTAATCCTCCAATCAATGCAGCACAAAGATCACTCATAATGCCTCCACAAAGGTTTGGCATCACCAACACATCAAAAAGAGAAGGATTTTTCACAACCTGGACGTACAGATCACTGAATTAACGTTTATTTAAGCCACACAATGAAAGTGTCCACTCAACTCAGAGTAACTAAGGTACAATGCAAATTTGACAAATTGAACTACAATTTTAAGAAACTAAGAGATGGCTTGATGAAAAATAAGCAAATATGCAGTGTGTAAATAGAATATGAACATTTTTTGTTTTCATCATCATAGAATTAGTAACCATATATAGCATACCATCATACAGCAATTTTCAATGATGACTTCCTCATAATTGATCTCTGGATACTTTTTTGCTACCTCTCAGTAGCACTGCAACCAACGAGAAGGGAAAGCTAAGTGAGATCAAGAGAGAAATCATCATCTCGAAATGGAAAGCAAATATAAATGTACTTTAAGAAAAAGTCCATCAGTCTTCCTCCTATTGTTGGCTTTGTGTATGGGAGAAACTTTTTTTCTTCCATGGGTTTTACCATAGTGGAAAGCATATTCTGCAAATGTCAGCCTAGCTTGTCTAGTAATGATTTTGAGACTTTCAACAACACCTCTAACAACCTGATTATAGAAGAAAAAACTAACTCAAAAGCTCGAAAAAGAAGGCAATAGAAGAACAAAAGATTGGCATTGCTCAACAAAATTACTTGATGCTCTGGGCCGCTGTACTCTCCTTCCTTGTTCTCACGAATTGCCACAAGATCAACATTATCATATCGGGTTTTGTATGCAGTAAACCTGAATTAGATGGATAGCATGAATCAAGGATTGCCGCAAGAAAAATTGAAATCTATGTGGGAAAAAGAGAGTAATTGAAGAACAAAATTTAACTCCAGCTATTAGATGTAATGGCACAAACAACATATAAAAGACCACTTCACTATTTTTGTCAACTGACAAGGATCTTATATATAAAAAGGAAACTCTTCATCCACTTGTACATTTTTATGGTAGTTACTTGTTTGTGATTCGCCTTTTCTTCAAAGAACCCTTTTTATCAGTAAAAAGTAAATATCCATCAAGAATAACCATCGTACATATACATAGATATGTACATAAAGGGGGAGAGAGTAAACCCCAGGTTTCGGTAATCCGCATATTGAAAAGATGATCCAAAGTGTCACAACACCTTAGTTCCAAGTACATTTCTACCTTCCACTGACATTCAACACTTTTCTTATTTTCCTATGGGTTAATTATGGCACACCTGAATATTCGAGAATAGCAATAAAATTATAAATGGAGAAGAACCAAAATCATGCAAAAGTGATCACTTATGTGTCATTTGATGTCTACCTCCATTTAAAAGTCTATACCAATTGTGCTAATTTCATCATCATTGGAAACTACAAATGGTAAGCAATTCAGAACAGGCAACATTCATCATATTTCAAGAGTACAAAGTGAGAGAAGCAGGAAAGAAATAAGACGTACATGTGCTTGCATTTTCTGAATTCATATTCTATTTTGCCTTCTGTCATCATCATGGGTCCAGATCTAATCATGGTCCTTTCAGAGTGAGAACAATCCATCTACTTTTCACTCTCAAACAACCAATTCTTGGAAAAGCTTCTATCAAATTAAACAGCTAAACCAAGAACCAACGAAATTGATGTATCGACATATATCCATAACAAAACAGAATAAAAAAGGATAGAATAAAGAAAGCTTGTAGAGAAAGTAACTATAGCAGAACACTCCAATGGAGAACCACCCACATGGCCATGTGCATGCAAGAACTCCTTCAACACCATCTCCTTGCAACTTTTTCATGCTTCAAGCACCACCTCCTGCATGATTTCAATTTCCAAACCTCCATCACAGACTTGAAAGAATTTCCCTCCCTCAAATATCACCCAATATAATGACCTGTTACCTGGGCCATGTGAGCGGGTTCATCAAAAAACGACAAAAATTTAGCTGGGTTCCAGAAGATCAGATATGCCAAAGATGGGCTTGCATCCAGCAGCTCTGCAAATCTACAAGCATGAAGATGATTTATCACTAGAACAAATAAGATATTTGGCCTTGGCCTATACCATGTAAAATAACTAAGTAGGCCAAAGTGTCCAATCATTAGCTGGAGCAATATCAATGTGGTAGCATATTCGAACACAACATAATTTGCAAAGTCATAATTTTTCAGAAAAAGGGTAAGCCAAAGGACTTGGCTAACTAACAGGATCCATGTGCACATAACTCAACCGTGTAGCAACAGGTTGCTGCTAGACTCAAATGGAATCACTATCTTTGGCCCTATTTCTCATTTTTACTGACTTCTTTATTCTCATTGTTACCATTATGTTCATATTTTTCCACAGTTTTGCAATTTTTTCCATCAGAAGTTTGTCTTATACTTTAAGGTCAAGAACATATGGAATCTTGCAAATGCAGACATTAAAATATTGAGAGAGAGAGAGAGAGAGAGAGAGAGAGAGAGAGAGAGAGAGAGAGAAGAATTGCCTCTTCTCGACTCATCTACAAGGGTCTCAACATGAAGAAAAGAAGAAACCAAGAGTATAAGCCATAAGGCCTTTGATAAAATATTTGGGACACTCATTGTCTAAAAGCTTGCCAACAACTGAAGGAGTGTTTGCAGGATTGACCACCCATCAAGACTATATATATGTATATATATAGTTAATAAATAATACAGCACAACTGAAACTTAAATGCAACAGCACATGCCAACTGAAAGAATGTATGCATAATACTCTACGGAGACTAAAAGCAGGGCCAATAGACAAGCCATTGCTAAGTAGCCACATGTTGGTCCATTCATTGGCACATTCAAGCATGATAACAGCCTCATTTATAGAGCTCTAATTTGGCTCCCAGTGCCTACAAAGAGTTGGATGAACTTCATGTACATCCAAAATGCCAATGATTTATGATTAGGCGAAACAAGACATTTGACAATCATAACCTACGATAAGGAGATTCCTACAAAGCTTGCTTTTAATCCTGTGAACAACCAAATCTAGTAAACTCTTGGAGGATAGCCTCATCTTATGTTCCCCAAGGAACAGATTTATTGGAAACAAGCTTGTAGTTGTTTCGTTGAAATAAAAAGATCAAGTAAAGAAAAAATAAGAAAATTCACATTGTCTCTATGCCCATGAAATCTACACAAGAAAGTAAAATGCCCACCATGACAAAGGCAAATCACCCTCTGGTTCACACATGTAAGTTCTAGTCCATGCTTTGCTTCCCATTCCCAAGCATGCCACAACTTCCAATAACATAAACCAGTTCTTTGGAAATAGACAATTGGTGTTATCCCCAAGTTCTTTCATTTGGAAAAGATACGTACTAAATCATTATGCAGGCAGTTTTTTGCAAAATAGACAAACTTCCCTTTGTAAAAGCACAGAGCATTTGGTTGTCATTTCAACTGTCTTACCTTGCAGTCAGCAAACCTTGAGTTGCACCAGTGAACCCATCGAATGCCAGGTTACCAGGAGGTGTGTTAGGATGCACAAGCTAGCTATCGGTCACTGAGTTAGTCTGTAGAAAACAAAAAATCACTAAGTGCACAAGATATTTGCAGAGGAACAAAATAAATCTTAAGTGCGCAAAATAGAATGCTGGTGATCATTCTATTTATGTTGATGTACCATTGATTTAGTGAATCTTGATGAATTTGATGGGATGAAAAGGGAAAAAGAACTTTTCAAGTGTAGGTGGTTCACATTTTTCAAGAAAAAAAAAAATTGGATATTTTTATGGGGACAAAAAGACATGGAAAAACCTTACCAATCTCATAGTGGAGAAGAAAAATATTTCAAGAAATCTTTCTCAGTGTTTTATGCATAGTTATATTTACGACTCAAATTTCTCCAACAAATTACACCTTGAAATGTTTTTCTTGTTCATCAAGGACCCGCTAAATGATATAGAGGGTAGTTTCTTTACACACTTTTCCCTCTTGGGATACATCTTGGAAGCTTCCTGTTGACCAACAAAGAGTTGGATCGTATAGATCTTTCATCTGTTTTACTACATGCTGGACCTGGTTTTACAGTAGTCTCATGTTTGGTTGCACAAATGTTCAGAGTCTAGGAGATTCATAGTTCTACATGAGCTGGACTTGCTATCTTTACATTTAATAATTTATTCTTGTTAAAAAATCTTTGGGAAATTTGTATTTTAAAATGTTTGCTTGCATGACTCGAAAATGATCATGCAATGAAAAAAAATTGGCACATGCATACAACCATTGCATACTGAGTCATCATTAGAGGCAGTACCAGTGGCGAAAAAACATGGGAATTTCTGATACGATGTTTTAGATCTCATTTCAGGAGAAACATGCTTATTTGATCTATTGAGGGCACCACATTCAAGACTTTGCATTGCACTAGCGTTCCAGAGTCATGTATGTATGAACGACTTTTATGGCAATTGAATCAACATATGAATTTATCAAAAATTAAGAGAAATTGATATAACAGTGCAAAACATAATTACATAAATCATTGATATGGAAATTTACAAATTGTTGTGCTAATGAATATGCATTATAATTTATAAGGCATCTGTCCCCAAAAACTTATTTTCCAAGTTTAGATTCAGTTGATTTAATGCAAGGAAGTCGTTAGTTTGTGGATCGGCCCCAATCTCTTCTAACTCCTGGTAAGGGCCTAGTCCACATAGTTGAACAACAAAAAGTAGAAAAGAAAAAAAAAACTAGGTCTCCGACATTAACTTTGAATATTTTAAGATATTCAATTTGTAGAATGTAGAAACAAGCAACACACGAAGGGAGAAGAAGAAACACACGATATACGTGGAAAACCTCGTGAAGAGGTGAAAAACCACGGAGAAGCTCTAACCTAGGGGCAAACCGCAACCCTAGGAGAGAGAAAATCAATATCACTTAACTTTTCGATTACACGTAAGTGACAAATATAAAGAGGGAGAGAAGAAGTGCCGCCTAGGGTACCGAGCCAGCCTCGGTACCCGCGCCCCACAGGACCGGGTCCATATCTGGACCCGGTTCCTCATTACAGTATATTCTAACACTCCCCCTCAAGCTTGGCATACATGTCAAACATGCCAAGCTTGCTAACATTTTTCTCAAATTGNTCTCTTCCACTTTAATCCCAATGTCTTCTAAAATGATTTTGAGCCATAACATCTCTGTGATTCCCATGGCAACTGCCCTGTATTCGGCTTCAGCGCTGGACCTGGAACAAACATCTTGTCTTTTACTTCTCCATACCACCAAGTTACCTCCAAGGAAGACGCAGTAACCTGTGGTAGATCTCCTAGTATCAGTGCAACCAGCCCAGTCGGCGTCAGAGTACCCTTCAATGCTGAGTTGATCCTGACAGGTGTACAAAAGTCCTTTACCAGGGTCATTCTTCAAATACCCCAATACTCTTTCCGCACTTTTCCAATGACAGTCAGTGGGGGCATGCATGAACTGGCTCAACGCACCCACAGCATATGTAATATCAGGACGAGTAAGAGTGAGGTAAATAAGTTTACCAACCAATCGCTGATATCTCCCTTTTCCTTCTTCATCCAAGATACTCCCCGTCTTGATACTGATTCTGGTGCCAGACTCCATGGGAGTAAGAAATGGCCTGCAACCCAGTTTGCCTGTCTCTTTCAAAAGGTCCAAGGTGTATTTCCTTTGGCTCATGACAAGTCCTGTCTCAGACCGCGCAATCTCAATCCCCAAAAAATACCTTAATTTTCCAAGGTCCTTGAGGTCAAACTCAGTAGCTAACATGTCCTTCATCTTCCTTTTCTCCTCTTCATCATCACCTGTAACAATCATGTCATCAACATAGACAATAAGAAGACTCACCAACCCGTTTCTCTGCTTGATGAAGAGAGTATGATCACCATTGCCCTGTTTGTACCCATTGTTCTTCATAACCACTCTTAGCCTTTCAAACCAAGCTCTTGGAGACTGCTTGAGACCATACAACGCTTTCTTGAGATAACAACATTTCCCATCATGAACATAACCAGGCGGCATACTCATGTAGACTTCTTCTTCCAGGTGACCATTCAAGAAGGCATTCTTGACATCAAGTTGATTCATGTTCCACTTCTTCTGCACAGCGAGGGCTAAGATGACTCTCACAGTCTTCAATTTTGCAACAGGGGCAAAAGTTTCAAGGTAATCAATACCATACTTTTGGCTGAACCCCTTAGCAACTAAGCGAGCCTTATACCTCTCCACGGTACCGTCAGGCTTGTACTTCACATTGAACACCCACTTGGAGCCGACAAGATGAGTCCCCTTGGGAATATCCACAACTTCCCACGTGCCATTCTTGGCCAAGGCATCCATCTCCTCTGTCATAGCTTGCAACCACTTGGGATCCTTTCTCGCATCTTCAACACACCTGGGAACCACAGACTTAGATAAGGAAGTAATAAAGCATTTGTAGTCACTGTTGAGTTTAGCATAAGAAACAAACTTCTGAATAGGATGAGAGGTACATGACCTGGTGCCTTTGCGCAGGGCTATGGGAAGATCATCACTCATTGGACTTGGATCATCCGGGGGATTGGGATTGGTAACCTCAACAACATCCAACACATCCTTCTGCTTTCTGTTGTAAACCTGACCAAACAAGTGACCACGGGACTGTTC